>JAUPMG010225596.1:0-23216 GCA_031762675.1 Pachysandra terminalis
TCGTAGATCCCAACGAAACGAGGATATAGTTAGATTTATTTTTCCTGTTTTTATTAGATGCTTTGATATTTTGTTGACTGTGTTTAGGAATAAAAGAAGATGAGGACATCACAGGACTGACTTCTTGGACTTCCGGCTTCCTTCCATCTTGACCGTGCAGCTCCATCTGGTTGTACTGTTCTTTCTTTTCATTTACCTTTTCTTTTATTGTCTACATTGGGGACAATGTAGGATTTAGGTTTGGGTGTGTGTGTGAAAGAAAGACAGTTATTATTAGGCGTATGCATACTTTGTCACATACTTCGCCATATTTTTCCATATTTGCTATATTTGAAAATTTTGAAATTTCTAGAAAGCCATATTTGCTATATTTGAAAAATCTGAAATTTCTGTAAATTGTAAAATTTGGTTGAAAATATTACTTTAGGAATCACTTTTTGACTTGATGGTTGAATCTATTTTCACTAGGAAAAGATTTTAAGACACATAGGTATTTAGAGTTGAATTTTAGTTTTATCCTATGATAATACCCTGCTTTTGCTTGCATGATCACTTGCACTAGAACATGACTTACGAATGCGTGCAAATGTAGTTTTAGAGAACTTTATGTGCTTTGATTTTCTAAGTTCAAAGAATAGATTGCTCTTCCTCTTATATATATATAGGTCTTACAAAAAATAGAAAAAAAAAACAGAAAATTCAGCCATATTTATAATTCATTAAGTAACCAGGCCTCTTTGCCTCATAAAGCATGGAGTGTTCGCGTAAAAAGGTGGAAAATTTATAATGGTTCATAAGAAATTTGGTTAAGCATGTAGTGACTAGTCTATCTTGGTAGCCTAGAGACTTGAGTTATTAGATCCTTTGGGGTGCTTGTCACGTAATGACCTGAACCAACTAGGACAGGATCATTGATTGAAAGCTATTAAAGGGTTCCTTAGGCAGCTGAATGAGAGCTAGACATTGCACATGTCACGCGTATTGCATAAAAAAAAGAAGAATAATTAAAAATAATAATGAGAGCATGAGTAGTTTATTTTGAGAACTTAATAAATCTTTGTATATTTAGTTTGACATAACTATTTAGCATTTATTTCATGATTTGTGTTTTCACTTTCACTTGCCTGTATTAAATTGCTTGGGTATGGGTATTTGAATTGGATAGGATTAAAGTTTAGCTTTGGATATATTGTGGAGTCTAAGAATCAATTCTTAGGGATTTAGATTCAATTCATTGAGTTAATTTCTGATTTCCTATTTGTTGATATGATCATCTGAGTCTGAATTTTTTTTATGGCAATTATGATGGATGTGTTTTAATGAAGGAATTACTTTAGTTCTTCCTTTGCTTGAGGACTAGAAAAGTGTAGGTTTGGGGGTGTGATAAGTGTGTAACACTTATCCTTTTGGACCTATTACTGCTACTTGTTAGTCTTAGAGTTATGTTACTGTGAATGAATTAATGCATGTTTGCTGTTTTATAGGTCTGAAAAAGATAAGGAGAAAATGAGCCTAAATCAAGTCCATTAAAGCTTCAAGTGGAATAAGCTCAAGGCGTGTAAGAAAAGGTGATAAAAGTCCAATCCAAAATCCTAATTACACCTTGGAGCCCATAGAGGAAACCCACGGTGGAAGCCCAAGTCAAAGCCCAAGGAACAAGTCCAAGTTCAGCTCAGAAGGAAGCCCACTATACACAGTCGATCGATCGCACATGGATCGATCGTACTGCGATCGAGCGCAGCAGCGGTGCAATCGAGCGCACAAGCATAGTAACTGTTGCGTGTATGATTAGGAGTTTTAGTCCGGTTGTGATTTGTCTTCTATTCGTTTTGGATAATTATTAGATCCGGAAATATGTATTATAAGACTATTAGTGGGTCGTATAGATTATTATGAACCGATTTGGAGTTTGAATCGTGAGAAATCTCTATTCTTCACACTGTTCTTCGTGTTCTTCGCGTTCTTCATTATTCTTCGTGTTTCGTGCTTGCTAGGACGTATGCTGTGCGTGGATATGATCTTTTACAACGTTGCTGAAGATCAGATGTCCATGAGTGGCTAAACTCCCGTGTGGAGTATTGATGTAACTTCTAACCTTATTGTTATGGTTTAATTTCATGGGTTTTTAGGCTCTTTAATTCACTGTTTGTTGATTGCATAATTAAGAGGATTCCTTGAATCAGATTTTATTGTTTAATAATCAAGCCTAATTGAATGATTGGCCATTAGTTTTGTTAGGATTGAACCCAAAGTATTCCTAAGACCACATCCCAAGCCTTTGAGATGATAACACCTCATATAACCTTCATTCAGTCCAATAATCCTAAGTTTTGGAACGTTCACCTACACTTCCTATGATTTGTGCGATTTGAGACCTTTTGCACACAAACCATCCATTCAAGCATGTGCACAACTCAATGGGGATCCTCCCCATAAAATTTGGAGTCTATTGGACTTCGGTAGCTGCGAAGTCTCCCACCGAGTTTTTCGGTAGCTCAGTTGCCTAAGCTCAGTAGCTGGTCCAGAGAGTACATCATTTTTATCAATTTCGGTAGCTACTCGGTAGTTGCCAACTATCCTGCTGAGAGGCTCGGTAGCACTATTACCGAAGCTCGGTCGGAAGGCCAGAGAGCAATCACTTTTTGCTGATTTCGGTATCTAAATCGGTAGTTGTCCAGGATGCTGCCGAACATGGAATTCAAGCCAAAATCTGGGTTTTTGACTAGGGCTTTGTACCTCTAATCAAACCTAATGATTTTCTAAGTTCTTAGCACTAAAAAAAAGTCCATAAACCTACTCATGAGATCAAAACGACAAACACATAATACCTATACTACTTTCCATGGATCTAACAAGAAAATAATGTATCATTAATCATAGAGAACACATAAATGTGGTTCATAAGAACTGATAAACATACATGAAACACAGCAATACAATTACATAGAGATCAAACAACATGCTTATATCCTTCCTAGACAATATAGATCTTAGATCTAATCATGTTAAACAATCCAGAATACAAAACCAACTATAACTATAGCATTGAGATAATGAACAAAATCAAATACAGTAGAAACATAGGAATCCCTACCTCGTTTGTGTAGAGTAGATCTAGGTCTATTACAACAACACGGATCACCCAGATCTTCTTTTCCTTCCTCTTCTTCCCAAACTAGATTTCTGCAAACCCTCTTTTTCTTTTTCTCCCTCTCGTTTGATCTTCTGAAAGAGTTTCTCCCTCCTATTTTGGTTGTTACGTGAGTTAGTGGGAGAACCCATTATCTCTTAAAATTCAAATAATGTAGTACATGTCTAAAAGGTCCTTTCTCATGGGCCTATTCGTCCAGCCTTCCAGTCCATTAGTTGTGTTGTGTTGGGTCCAAGCCCAATACACCTAATTCACAAAATAACGTAATTAATCATTAACTCTTCTTATTTACACATAGGTCCAATCCAGCCCTTTATAATTTCAATTAAAACGTAAGGCTTTAATTAGGATTATCTATCATTAAATAATTAAATTAAATGATAGGATCAAGGTTAGGACACTAACCCTACAAAAATGCCTAGTGAAAAGCATGTTCCATGACCCTTAAAAAGATCTAGACCCACTCCTAGAGTATCTACATCTGCAAGTGCTCCACCTCCTGAACCCACACCTCAAGCACCTCAAGAAACTCAAACCCAAACCCCAACTACCTCTGAACCCAGAAGGCCTAGCCTTTATCACAATAGAGGCATCCTTTTAGAGAGGCCAGTTATACATGTTGAGGCCTATAAAATTTATGATATTCTTAAAGCCATTGACTGGCATCTCATCCTAATTGGGATGGTAAGGCTTATGAGAACATTACTGAACGCATGAATGACTATATAACCGACACCAATGCAAACAATATGATTGTGACCTTCACCATCCAAGATGCAAAATACATCCTTAACCTCCAACTTGTTTCTAGAATCTTGAAAGTTCCTATGAATAACAACCTAAGTGTTATTTCTGAATTAGAATTTTCTGATAGAGTTAAGGTAACCCGAGCTCTATGTGGTACTTACAAGATTTGGAATCCTGACAACTCTCTAACTTCCACCAAGCTCCTTCCTTCCTACCGTATTCTTCGTAGCATTTTCTTGAAGAATGTCTACCCGAGGACTGGGAATTTATTCGAACTGACCTCCTTCATGGTCCAAGTTCTCTTTATGGTGGCTTCTGGCCAGAAACTTTTCCTTCCCTCTCTCGTCATAAATCATATCATCAAGTTTGTTCACCTCGCCCGAAGGAAAGGAAAACTACCTTTTCCTTGCCTTATGTGTGCTATCATGGAACACTGAGAATTTGCTTTTGGTCGCCCAGAAATTCCAAAATCAGTTAAACCTTTTAGCCAGACCCAGCTTGAAGATATGAGACTTCCAAGGCATCCTCCACTAGGTCTAGTGCAACTTTACAATTCGGAAAAAGTAGGAGAAGAAGAAGAAGTGCATCAAGAAGAAGGATAGTAGCCCGGGGACCAACATGAAGATTTTACTAAGCAGCCTGAAGATCAACCTGAGGATCAGACTGAGCAGTAGCCTGACATTCAGACTGAGGACCAGCCTGAGCAGCCGCAGCCCCCTAGAGTAGCACCTTTAGTCTAAAGACCCTCCACTTCCGTAGCTCCATCTGGTTCCTCCAGCCATCATTACACCAGGAGAAACAAGAATTTGGATGCTTGTCTTGCAGCTATCGAGCGGACAAGCATTCAAAGACGGATGGACATCAATCATGAGCTTCAGAATAACGGGAAGAACTGAGGAAGACTCAGAAGGAGATGTCTATGCTTCAAAAGAGCGTGGACAAGATCTTCAAGTTCTTCCACACATTGTTTGGCAGCAGCAAGGTGGGAGATTTGTCCCTCCGATCGATGTCATTCAACCATCCACTGCACCAGCATCATCATCATCTTCATCATCATCCTCCGAAGCCTCCTAGACAATTTTTTCTTACTGTATTTTGTTGTTTTGTGACTGTAGTAACTTATACTAGGTTGTGATATGGATGAATTTTTGGTGTATGAATGTCTTTTGATGTGTTGTGAATGTATGGCCCTCCTTTTGATGTAATGGATATTACTATTTTCTCAATGTATCAATTGTTGTTTTCCAAAATCCAAAGTTAAATGTGTAACCTTAATTAAAAAGCTTCTTAGAACTAACTAATTTCAAACTTTAAAACATCAAACTACTATGTTAATCCTTAAAAACGTCTGGACACCTGGATGATTTTCGAGGACGAGATTGTTCTAAGGTGGATAGAGTGTAACAACCAGAAAATTTAGATCTTTAAATTAAGGATAAAAAGGGTAATTTAATAAAACCTAACTAAGCCTAATATAAATTTTAATACGATTGATTTAATCTATAGTATCAGAAGCCAAACCAATAAGTTACAATCTGAATAACTAATATGAACAAATAATCCAAACAGAACTTATACATTATTTCGAGACCCTTAAGTAATATAACTTAATTTGGCCTAATTCATACATTAATAACTATAAATAACTTGTTAAATAAATAAGGATTTATAAATAAGAAAACAAAGGAATTCAAAATCCATTAGTTGAATTGGTCAAATCACTAGAATTGCTGACTGGGCCTAAATAAATAAGGATTTATAAATAAGAAAACAAAGGAATTCGAAATCCATTAGTTGAATTGGTCAAATCACTAGAATTGTTGACTAGGCCTAAACCAGATCAATATAAGTAAATATGGAAGTTAATAATAATAATAATAATAAGGTAAATAATAATCCTAAGTCTAATATAAATCAAATGAGAAATATAAACCTTCATAACTTATTAATTAGAATCCTAGAAAGATTAGAAACAAGAAATCCCTAAAGCATTATAACTCATATGGATAAACCATAGATCCTTATAAATATAAACTTTAATTAAAAATCTAAAACACTTAATGGATGACCAATTTCGTGGAGAATCCTTAACATGAGAAGAACAAACCCAGAAAATACTAAGAAGAAGAAGAATGAACCCTAGGAGAATTCTACAGCGAATCATTGTGAGTTTTCTTTAACTGTCTTGTGTATTTACTTTTATTTCAATGTTGTGACCATGGGAAATTATGTTTGGATGTTAATAACCCATTTCCCATGATTTTATTAATAAAACCAAGTATATTATAATCAAACCAAATATCTGTACACAGTTTTTGCATAAACAAAGAGGCCAAACCCAAAAAATTGAGTATAGGAAGCCAAGAAACCCTTTTTAGATTATTAAAATCCAAATCCAATACCCTAGATCATATATTCGAAGCACCCTTAAGATGTAAGAACCTTATAGAAGGAATCCCAATCAAAATCTATCTAGAATGCACTTCGGCGACAACCACCGGCATGCCGAGCCTCAAATCCTGTGATACTCTTCACTGGTTTTCACGCCGAGACCCATTTCGATTCACCGCGTACGCGCCGAACGTTACAATATGAGATTTTAGTCCTTGGTTTTCACGCCGAGCCTTATTTCGATGGGCCCAGACATGCGTCGAGCCTTGTTTTGAATAAACCTGGCATACCCTCCATTCTATACCTACTGGCGACCCGAGATACACGCCGATATACTCGCCAAGCATACTTTGAGAGCCATATGACCTATTTTTAAAACCTAAACTTGCAGACACTTACATTAGATCTAACCAAATTTATATACTAAGTTTTTGGACTCTAGAAATAACCCTCATAAACCAAGATCATACTAACCAAGTTCTAACCAAGTCTAAAATGATTTTAACCAATTAGAACCATGGATTAGGAAGTGATAATTTGATAGATTCAAGAGACCAGACTCTTGACCATTCCAATAGTTTTGCAATGTAGGTACAAAAATTGAATAAATAACTCAATGACTATGTTTTACTATTATTTATATGATTTTGTACAGATTTGTGCTTATGTGATTGGAATTCCTTACTGGTTATGATTATACATATTTATCATTATCCCTATCATAATTAATATTATATGTACATGGATATTCTTTCTTAAGATATGGATTTATATATTATTAATTTAGAATCATGAGAATGAGCTCATGTCTTTGCTAATATGAATATATGCCTATGAGACTTTGTTTGTGATAATTAAATGATTTGAAATTATGAGTTGCATCATGGACTACCCTACTATGATAGCAAAGTCTGAGACCTTATGCCTTTGATGGGATTGGATTATACTTGAGACTTGACTATTTTTACCCAATTTGTCCTATGGTTGGACTATGTTATATTATTATGTGTTGATAGATTGTACATCCCAATAAACCAATTTTGTTTGTTACTCCCAAGGTAAGTGCTATATCCTTGCATGGTGATCCCAACAGATTTGTGGAAAGATGATAAGGTGAGAGAATGTTCAAAGTATGATGCCCAATATCTAAAGCATATACCCTTCTGTTAGTTGTTAATATGTAAGATTCCTTGAGGAATTTACAACTGGAATTCTTTGGAGTATTACCCATGATCACAAATAAGTGGGGGGAATTGTGCCCTCTAGGTCGAAACACCTTAGAACTATGATGCGCACATGGAATATCTTAACTTGAGAATGGCCCTGTATGGGGGGATGGTTCGAGAAGACATCTTGCTCAAGAAATGATCGATCATGTGGGTACTTACATTATTAGCATACTTAACAGCACTTGAATTGCATTTTTTTTGTTGATATTATTATGAGTATCTTGTGTATGATGCATTTGACCTAATTTTGCATATAGAATTAGGATTATTGATATGGACCATTATTGCATGTAGCACAGTGAGATTGGGGGAGAAACACTTATTAATTGATTTTTGTTTTGATTATTATTATTATTTATCTTATAATTTATATATTATATTTATTTTATCTATTTTATTGTTTTTATCTCATAACATTGGGGTATGAGTAAATACATTGCCTTGAAGGACTACTCATCCGGGCTTTACAGCTAATGTATGTTTATTTATATTTTTCAGGATTCAAGTAGTATAAGGAGAGCTTGGGATGGGACTAGAATTGAAGAAACAGTAGATAGGATTTGTAATAGATTTTAATTATAGAATTCATTAAAACAGTTGTAATAAAGGCTTGATTATACATTTTACTTAAGTTATATAAATAACTATTTTTATTTACTTCTGCTTATGTTTTAATTTTTCTTTAACTCCTATGTTTTATTGGGGTGAAAGTTACATACTTTAATATTGGGAATATTGATGATCTCAATAATTTAGGATGTGACACTTTTACCTACGATGGAAATACACTTGTACACGAACATAATCCAAACAATACAATCCATACAACACAAAACAATCATTCATAAATTTTGGATACTCCCAGTACCCTCATACATCATGCAAATCATCATTTGAACCAAGCATAAGTCAGAACGGTGGATACTACAAGCACCACTTAAGCCACTGAATTTGCTATACAGATGTTTCTAACGATCCAATCCTACCTTGTAGTCTAATATCTATATCCATCTCATTAAAGTCAAAATCTCCTGATATCTCATCCATGCCTACCCTATTTTCCTGAATTTCAGACCTTCTTATACGCTTTTTAATGTTCGACCATAACCACCTCTTTTGCACACAAACCAACCTCATAGGCATGTGTACAACACCCCAATGGAACTTTTCCTTTAATTTGACTTCATTTGGGGCTAAGTAGATCCTCGGTATTTGCCGAGGTTCCTATCGATAATCTCGATAGATCATCAACCGAGCCGCGGTAGATTATCCCGAGAGCTTGCATTTTCTGGGCTTTTTCGGTAGATGTCTCGGCATCTACCGAGAATCCTACCGAGTGTGAAATTCAGCCCAAATCTGGGTTTTTCTCCTAGGACTTCGTACCCATAATCTCAAATACATAATTTTATAGTTCTAAACCTCAATTATCAACTTCAAATCACCTAACATATCAAAATCTAACTTATGCAAACAGATCTACACTACACAATCAATCAACATACTAGCATAAATTACAATTAAATCATAAGAACCTTCAAGATCATCATAAATACAACAAACTTAGGTTTAAGCATGCTAATCAAACAAACAATCAATCATGATATTCATTCAAATCTCCTTCTATAAGATTACTAATCAAATCATGCTTCAAATCAAGAGCTCATGCATTCAAACCTATATTTATAGCATTGATAAGATTCATGAACATGATTACCGTAAAAACGATGGGAATCCCTACCTCTTTCTTCCAGTTTCTATTCCATCCTAATAGAAGTCGTCCTCAAGCTTTTCCCATCTTTTCAATACTTGTCTTATCAAGGTCTTCTTTCCCTTGTCTTCCCCTTCACTATCTCCTTCATCCTCACTCTCCTCGTGTCCATCGTATCCCTCTTCTTCTTCCTCTTTCTTCTTACATTTTTTGGTTCTATTCTTTCAGCAGTAAGCCTTTCTTTTCTTTTCCACTTTTTCTTCTTTCTCTTTCTTCCCTCTTGGTCTCCTCATTCTTTCTCTTTTTCTGCAGAACCTAAACCAGAATCCTCTCTCCCTTTCTCTATTTTGGGCTTATGAACTAGGGATGCTCTCTCTCTCTCTCTCTCTCTCTCTCTCTCTCTCTCCTCCCTTCCTAGCTTCTAGGAGTGTTAATCTTAATGTAACACTATTATCTTGATTATCCTGAATTCAAATTTGATTTTTGAATTTTCGAATGAAAGAATCGATCATTATTTTTTTGTTTTAGTTTTTCCTTATTTTGCCTTATTATTAATACTAATTACATGATTAGGCATGTTCTAATTGGATTCTGATCGGTTCTTTAGCCGAATCTAAATTAAGGTCCAGGTAAGATTGAGTTAGAGGTCCAGGCATAATTAAGGTCCGAGCCCATTTCAACTTAATTTGTTACATAAGTTTGCCAATTGCTTTTCATATTTATTAACTAATCCAATTCAGTCACAAGCTTTTGCATATAATCCCAGTTGTGTAATTAGTGTATTAATTAGAATTAACTCACTAATGACCTAGCTGGGTCCTGGTCATTACATTCTTCTCCTCTTTAGGACATTTCGCCCTCGAAATCACTAGTGAAATATTATTTGAATATTATAAGCATTAGTAAGAAGTCATGGAATTCGAATATGAAGTTGAAACTAAGGATTTCATTAATACTAGGAGGGGAAAGTACATTAGAGTCCTATTCTTCCCGTTATGCGCAGATGGCCACACCAAAAGGAAAAACAAGAACAAAAGGGAAATGCAACTACTAACTAAGACATAAAAAATCTATAGAGAGTATCCCCTACAGGATCAAGAGGCTGATGTTGGTGAAGCTGAAACTGCGTCAGTCGCTTTGCATCCACTGAGTACATTCTGAAAGAAATGAAGTGTCTTCTCCACGGTCTCCTAGAGCTTGGACACTTCTTGTCTGCTCTGCAGGACCTCCTCCTCTAAGGCAGTCAGCCTGGTCTCCACGATGACTATGGGAGGTGCAGAAGATGAAGACACTCCCGCTCCCGGATGGTGTTCAGAGGGAACACCCTGAGGCTCCTCTTGGATCTCTATGGGTGCTCGTGGTGGATTTTCCCTGGCCCAACCTGGCAGCTTCATCTTGTTCATGTTTGTCACTCCAAAAGGAGGATTGGTCTCGCCAGCTTGAGGGGCAGGTATCGGCATTCCCCAGAACTCGCCTACACGCACATCAGACATGCAAATGGCAATTCCCCTCTCCTCTGGCTCCTCACATATCGGATTATATGTGTGATGATCAATGATGGGAGGCAGAGTCTTGTGCCTAAGGCCTCTTGGTGCAATGTAGAGGCCATGAACGAGGTGAGTTCTGTTACGTTCCCCGAGCGAGGGTAAACGTTGGTGATTAATAGCTTATGGAGAACACGATAGGTGGGTGAGAGCTTGGAGGCATTCAGTGATTTGTCATCGTTCCATCGCACTCTCCCACCACAGATGACTTGGGGATGGTTGCATGGGCATTATTCATAGGTACATTCATCAGTCTAGAGACCAAGGCTAGGTTGAGGTGTTTGGTGATGCCGTAGAGGTTGAAAGTAATGGTCATGGAATCAAAGTCGGTGGAGGTGATGTGAGAGTACATCTCCACGACTACGGATGGGTGTGCCAATCCACCCTAGTCAAGGATGGGTTCCCTTCCTATGGTTCGTAGTGCTTCCAATACTCCATAGTCTACCACAACAGATCTAATTACTCGTTTTTCAATGAGAAATTTTTGGCCCTCATATTCACTAGGTGTGGGCGCTTCACTTGCTGGAACTTGGGTTCTAGGGTTTGGTCTTACACTTGGGGGAGGTGAATCCTCTCCCTCTGGGTCGGATATCTCAAATGGTGGAGGAGGAAGAGGAGCTTGAGATTTACTAGATGAAGGGGGTTTAGTGTCTCTAGCCTTTTTGCTAGGGCCTTGGGTGACTTTGGCTCTAACCATTGTTGGAAAAAAATATGGAATGGACATGAGAAGGAATGGAAGTCTTACCGATTTGAAGATCGATGGAAATGCCTCCAATGGAGTTGGAAGGGTTCTTTGAAAGCTTGAAGATGCCCTAGATGAGAATAGGAATTTTCTTGGAGAATGATGGAAACTAGGGTTTTATTTCTTCTCTTATTTATGTTTCTCGGTACGTCTCGGTAGCACGCTCGGTAGATACTTGCATCTACTGAGGTTCCTACCGAAATCCAAATCACTTAATTTTTAATTTTTAAAATTTTTAAAATTTTTCTATAACTATTCTAAATAATTTATATTAAAATATCCTTCTATTACCAGGTATATTTTTATTTAAAATTACGTTAAGTTACGGGTCAGTTCCAAGGTCTGATTAGATCAATTCTCACAAATTTAAGGATTAAAACTCCACAACCATTATATTTGTATACAAACACTTGTATAATAATGGTCTAGAGCTAGTAGGAGTGTTTTGGGGCCATTCACACTTGTTTTCCCAAAATCTCCTTTTGCTCGGCCAAGTCTAGAAAATCTAACTTCCGGGTTGAGGGGTTATTGTCACGACCCAAACCGTAAAACTCTTCGGAGATCCCGAATTTGAATTCGCAACTCTCACTCCAAACAAAGCTTGGGAGTGGCAAGTGATATCTAGCCAAAAATGACTAGATAAAATGGATATTAAATAAGATAAAAATTATGAGATAATAAAGTTCTTAAGTAATATCCGATATAGTCATTTATCATACAAGCAGCGGAATTTAACACTAGTCTAGTATTTTCAAATCAATTCCTACTATTAGTTTACTTAAAAACCTAAATAAATATCCTAGAGAAAGCTAATGTCTATAAGAGATTAAATATCAGAGTAGCAAAGTATGATGGAAAATTCATGTTAAGAGATAACAATGAGGAAGAAAATGAACATTAAACATCAAGCAATAAACAAAAGAAAGAAGGTTAATAAAATACAAGTTCAGCCTTAAGATAAAGTTTTGATAAAACATTTGTACAACCGAAATGTGGATATGAATATCACAAATCTATTACATTACATTAAATAACAACGAATGTATTCTTCTTCATCTTCAGGGCTTCATCTTAATCTTCAGCTAATGTACCTGAAATATGGTTGCTATAAAGCATGAGCTACACTATCCAGTAAGTAAAATATCTTTAGGGAATATATAAGACTATCCTAGAAGACATGCAATTCGCATTACTCTCAGTCCATACAATAAACAAGATAATTAGGTGAGATGAGATGCATGAGGTTAAGTCTATTTTTTTATGCATGAGATGTAACTATCATATGAAATCCTACATGTGGTGCACTTAACACGTAAAATCACCATGTGTGATTAGTTCAATTATTCTAATATGAAATGTTGTCTATATGGGATCCACATGGATTAATCATACACATGATTCGGCTATTGGGTATCACCATTGTGAACTTCCCTCCCCTATCATCTTTCCTCATGTCTCTTGGGATCATCACCTAGGATGTCCAACACCATGGGAGATAACAACCCTTAACAATCTGTCTATGTATGTTCACACTTGATCGAGTCATACTACTCAGGGAGGTATCACCAATGTGAACTTTCATCCCCTCAATACATGATAGGAGTAAGCAGATTATTCTATGTACCGGATCATAGTTTCACGGTGTTTCAACCGAGAGGACACAAGCACCACGTTATTTTTGATTAGTGAGGATGAATAGATTCCAAGGTATCACCAATTTGAACTTCCTCTGTGAATCATACGTAGCAGAAACCTCTGATATCATGGATATTGGGTCTTACCAATAAGAAGTGTCCTCACCTTTCAGTTCTCACGAGAAAAGTACCCTCAGCAATGATTTAGTCTATTGGGGGTAGCAACTCCTTCAACTCGACATTGCCAGTCTCCTCAATTATTATAATTTCCATATCATAATACTCTCATGTAATAATCTAGAGTCCTAAAACTATGGACTCAGGAACAGGGTATTGCTCATAGACCAAATCCATGGTCAAGAACCAATGTTGTGCATGTGAGTGAGTGCACATTAGCTAAACATTCAATCTTTGTGTACAAGGTGTAATCACAACTAGCAAGTAATGTAGATCATTTAATTTACAAACAATATGAATTAAAACTAAGTAATAGAATAGTGGAACCATAAAGAGAAAGTCTTATAAAATGATCAAGGTATTCATATAGGATGCATCAGATGCATTATTGGTTATGTGTACAATACTCATCTCAATCCAACCTTATATTTATCAACACAATTAGCCCATGAAGAGGCATGTATAACAACAGTAGCCCTGAACTTCTCACAACACCATACATGGTAAGATCACATAATTCCCGAATTACGTGCAAGATATATGATGCTTAACTAATGAGCACACGCCATACACATTCTATGTGTTATCATACTCAATTCCATTCAAACCAATTACAAGGTGTGAATCACACTAATAGTCATATTAGAGTGCATTATTATGAATTCCAATCTCAACTCATGCTATATGTGTTAACTAACAAACAACAAAACAAAAGGTCAAGTAAACAGGTTCGGCAAGGTGTTCGGCGCACCGAAACCTGTCTCAGCGACCTCTTCGGCCAACCTCTCTAAGATTCGGCGACAAGACTAGGGATTTGAGTTTCGGCGACCACTTCAGTGCCCACTTTGGCGCACCGAAGCCAACTCGACGCATACTTCGACGCACCAAAACCTATTCGGCAGAGTGTTCGTGCTTGGTGACCTGTGGATTAGAATATGTTCGGCGACCTGTTCGGCAAGCCGAGGAGTTCGCCAAACGTCACGAACATGCTATTAACAAAGGGGTTTTCACAATTTCTAACACACAACAAAGGGGAAGACTGGTAACATGCATTATTTTGTCGAAATCCATTAAAATAGAACCCTAAAACATAGTATTAAACTATCATTTAGATCAAAGTCATTCTAAACTATTCTTCTACCATGAAACAAACAATGATTGAAACTAAGCATTTAATCCATCCCTAATCATGAAAAATAATTTATAAGGCAATAGCAAAACATTTATCCATTCTAAATCATGACATGAACATGCAAAGTAAAGAAAAATGCATGAACTCTAGACATTCTATTTATGTTCATGAAGATATCTACTTACCTCTTGATTGAAGATGCCAAATTCCTCAATCTTCTAGTAATCCCCTCTACTTCTCCACACCAAGAATCTCAAACCTTCAAGAGACCAAGAGTGAGATTCTTCTCATTCTCTCTCCTTCATACCCTTCATGCCACATGGCATCATCCTATGTTTCCCTTTTCAACCACTAAGATCCTAGCCCTTTAATCTCAACTACCCAATCCAAACCATTCATTTACAACCACTTTAATCTTAACCCTGGAAACCTACTTAAATCTTAACCCTCCATACACACCCACTTTCATCCTAACCTTACAAACACAACCACCCTAACCACTTTAATCTAAAATACACAATCATAACAACTACAATCCTAGACATACACATCATCGAAGAAAAAATTTACAAGTTTGCCATTCTCCCAACATATAAGGGTTAGACTACTATACATAGCAGTAATACCCAAAAGTCACATCAAGTTTGATCGCATGGTCGGATCTAATCCGATCGACGATCCAACGAGGAGAAATGTTCAACACAAGATATAAAATATAAACATACAAAAATTTAAGGGCTAAAACTGCAACACTATTCTATTACTTATTTAATTAATAATCAAGCTATTTGGTTAACACTGCCCCCAAGCCTATCAAGGTGAACTAATCAGTTTTAATGACCTAGGGATTTCTAGTGTATTTTTATGTGATTAAGGATTTGAATTGATCTAAACTAAATTACTAATGAAATTAAATTATCACACGCAATAAATTACTATCTTACCAAAAAATCTCAGGTTATTATTTTTATGAATTATTTAGGCTGTTACAGTCATATTTTGTATAGTAAGTCTTTTGGTCCTAGAAATAGGTCAAACACGTGTAGTTAGTCAAGATATAGGTGCTCCCATTTGAATCACTCAAATTGGACCAAGGGAGCTTTTCGGCGGGGTGCTCGGCGATCCTTCGGCTCACCGAGAAGTGCAAAAGTGTGCCAATAGGTTTGGCACTTCTGGGTTTGGTCTGGATGAATCTCGATAGAAAAAGAGTCAACTCAATTTCTTCCAAAATTTGGGTTCGGCAACCCCTTAGGCTCATCGAACAGGTCTCGGCGACTTCTTAGGCTCGGCTAGATGGTCCTCGGCGGCCATTCCAGTGAGTTTAAACAAGCTCTAAGATTTCGCGGACTGTTCGGCTCACCGAACAGGTCACCAAAGCTCGGGAAAGGTCCAATAGCTATGAAATTTCGCAGGGAGGTTGATCTCATTCCCAGGAAGGTTCGATTATACTTTATTTTTAAGTTTGGTTGGTCTACAGTAGGGATTTGGGGTTTTGATTTCCCACACATCAGGTCAAATATAGAGTCCAGGGGTTTAATTACCATCTAAGCATGTAACCGAAATAGAAATCCCGAGGATATGGTGGGCACAACAACAAATAATCCTTCTCCTAGGTCACAATGCTAAAACACAACCAAAATACAACTTCAAAGGGAGGATACTCAACTTTGGGCGTTGCTGAAATTGCGTCGGGTTGATCCGTCGTGTCTCCGCGAATCTCCGATGGTCTCCCATGTGCTCTAAAGCTCCAAGAGAAGAGAAGAGAGGAAGAAGAAGGAGAAAAATGAATGAAAATGACCTAAGGCTCCTATTGTAGTGACTCAGAACTGCAAATAACAAAATAATAATAAATACTATATGATTAATTAGTTGGGCTAATTTGATGAGATTAATTAGAGAGATAGGGGAGGTTAGATCAGTAAATTCACCTTAATTACTAAATGTTTAAATTATATGTTTGGGATAATATTTAATTAGATAGAATCATATTATAATCAAGAGGAGAGCATGGGATTTATCACTTTAATTAGAGTATTTATTTAGTGTCCTACATGATTGTATTTATTTAATATAATTGCAAATTGATCATAGGCGTTTAATTTGTTAGTCTAGTACTTATTTTGGGGCTTTTCTGTAATTTTTTTGAGAATGTTTTTAGTGCTGTTAATTCAACAATTTTGAAACAAACTCAAAACGCACAAGATGTTGGGTTGAATTAGTCTTACAAGAGAGGTAACGTGGGGGTTGACGTGGGCAGTTCGTGGCTGCTGAGGGAGAGAAGTTAGGGAGTTTCTCCCTATCCCTCTCATTCCCTTGTTAGGTTTGATCTAGGAGAAAACTTTGGAGAAGGAGTTAGAGGAGAGAACTTGGAGAGAGTTTGAGAAGAAGTGAAGAAGAAGGACTGTTCTTTGGGTTGTGTTGCAATGGAGAAGAAGAGAAGAAGAGGAAGAGGTCCTTAGGAGTTTTCTACCCTCATCTCCATTAGCAAACTAAGTTGACGTAAGTAGATCATCCGGTTTCCATTTATATGATATACAAGATCTCTATTTTTCCACTTTGAATGAACTTGTTTCTGTTTTGGGCTTGGATCATGATTTAATCCTTGAGAACAAATTATACTAGAGCTAGAATGAACATGGTTGATCTTACTATGCATATAGATAAGTGTTTTTGAATGTAGAATTTCATGAGAAGGATTTCTCAATCTTAACATTTCGGTTTTGTAAAAGATTGCAGATTTTGAATGATATCTGAATCGAATGCATGAATTTCGTTTAAGATGATTTCATGATGTTAAGGTGGATGTTTTAGATAGATATTTTCCCAGAAAATCAGACCAGTACTCTGTTGGAATCCTGGCTATAAGAATCCAGCAAAACAGAGCAGAACAGAGCAGCAGTGATTTCAATCACTGTCTACGGAAAAGTCGATCGATCGGAAAGGTCGATCGATTGGAAATTGCGATCAATCAGAATAGTCCATCGATCGCAAATTGAAATTGATCGGAAAATTCGTTCGATCGTAAAAGAGGTCGATTCGAAATTATGATTAATCGGAATGGGATCGTTCGCAGATGGGCAATCGAGTGCAGTGCGTTGCGACTGAGCGCAGATGCACAGAAATAGTACCTAGTGCAGATTGTTTTGAGGGTTTGGATGTCATATGGGTTGGCTCATAGTGCTTTATGTGAGGTTTAGGGTCAAGGACCACCAATGATCTACTTGTTGCCCTTAGCATGAGCGGTCTATTAGACACACTCCTCAGTTGGTCTACACTTAGGTAAGGACAGTTATTGAGACCATTAGTGTAAATATGTTTTGACATCATAGGAATGTGTAGGATGGGTCTCAATGGATTATGCACGTGTATGGGCGCGTGTATAGCTTCTGAGGGGATCAATCATCGATGTTCCATATGGGAGAGCATCCATACTGTGTTAATGTGAATTGCTAAGTGTGCCCGGTTGGTGGGAAAGACATGGTTGCCTAGTCCTGTGGGTTGAAAGTCCCACAGAATAAGTTATGAATCATAGTTGGTTCATAAGGTTGACTGAACCTTGGGTATCGTACACTCTAAATCAACATATGGTGGACTTTGAACCATGGGTTAATGCTCGGATCAGAGATGGGACAGCCGGATGTTCCTGGGACATACGAGCCCGAATTCATGTGAAGCTGAAATGAGGGACACTTAGTTGATTACATAAACATAGGCATAACCACATCGCATTGCATTTCTTGATTGAGCATACATTAGGCCATTTGTTTGATCATCCTCGCATCATACTCATATCATATCACATATTATTAATATCTGTTGTCTTATCGCTGTTTTCAGATTTTTGACATATATGTCTATAAACTAGTTGACTGGATCATGCTTGCTAAGTACCTAACTCATGCGACTTATCGTGTTGCAGGTCGTTATTGATATATGGACGACCGTGATTCATCCTATTTGTTCTTAGTTCTGTTCTCTTATGTATTTCTGTTCAAACATTGGTATTGTTTCGGGTTGTAATAGAGCTCTTCCGAAGCCATTATTTTCTTTAGATGTTATTCAGATCTTTATGTATTATTTTGCTTCCGTTACTCTGTGAGATGAATAAATTCAGCATTTTATTTCATCCTTTCTTGGTTACGACGATGTCGATCCCCGGTCCATAAATGGATCCCGAAGGTTACTCCTTGTGATCTGTGCCATCCCACATAGGGATTCGTGTTACAGGATCACGAGCGTGACACCTATTTATAGGTTTTATAGGTTAAGTTGGAAATAGGTTCAACAGTAGGGGCAAAATGGGATTTCGGATTCTCTATTTTTCAACTGGCCGCCTAATCAACTTCTGTTTGAGGGCTTTTACTAGCGGGTCTGAGTTGGATCTCTAGAGCTATCGGATATCATTTATTACCTGTCTAGTTATTTTATTTTAAATTAATTGCTAAGGTCTCTACTGACTAATCAGGCTGGTTTCCTAAAATGTCAAATTTTCCTAATTAGTCTTAAGGCCTAAGGGTGATCCTAATGTATTTTAACCTCATGTGATTAAGGATTAGGTGAGCACAAATCTTGCCTAAAGTGAGTTTTTGTTTTACTAATTTAAGTTAAACTTGAGATCTAATCTTAATTAATTAGGGTGACTATTCAGGCTCTTACAAGTAGAGTTTGTTGTCATCTAGGGTATGGATTGGCTTGCAACCCATCATGCCAAGGTTGACTAATTTAAGAAGTCGGTAGTGTTTGAGTTTCATGAGGGTAGATGTTTGAGATTTTTAGGAAACCTGGACACCTCTCAAATGGATTTCTTGTGTGCTACGGATGTGGGGGAGAGGTTATCTTTGGAGAAGATCACCATTTTCCAAGAGTTTGCTTCCGTATTTTAGGAGATACTAGGTTTTCCGCCTAAAAGGGTTGTAGACTTCTGTATTGAGCTTGTGCCTAGAACTTCTCCTATTTCATTGGTGACTTATCGAATGGCACCATGGGAATCGCGAGAACTCAAGGAGCAGTTGGATGGGTTGTTGAAGCTAGGATTTATCAGACTTAGTGTTTCTTCATGGAGAGCGCTTGTGTTATTTCGATTGTGTATTGATTATATGAAGCTTAATCGGGTAACTATCAAGAATAAGTATCAACTGCCTAGGATCGAAGATTTTTTTTATCAGTTGAGAGGGGCTCAATTCTTTTCCAAGATATATTCGAGATCCGGTCATCATCAGTTAAGGATCAGAGATGGAGATATTCAGATGGTCAGACTTCATGTTTCTTCATGGAGAGCGCTTGTGTTATTTCAATTGTGTATTGATTATATGGAACTTAATCGGGTAACTATCAAGAATAAGTATCCACTGCTTAGGATCGAAGATTTATTTGATCAGTTGAGAGGGGCTCAATTCTTTTCCAAGATATATTTGAGATCCGGTCATCATCAGTTAAGGATCAGAGATGGAGATATTCAGAAGACTGTGTTTCGTACTCAATATGGTCATTTTGTGTTCGTTGTGATGCCATTTGGACTAATCAACGCACCTACGGCTTTTATGGATATGATGCATAGAGTGTTCAGACCACATTTAGACCAGTTTGTCATTATCTTTGTTGACGATATTTTGATCCTCTCTAAATCTAGGGAAAAGCATGAGGAACACTTGAGAATTGCCTTGCAGACACTTTAGGATCATCAATTATATGCTAAGTTCGAGTAGTGTGATTTTTGGATAGATGAAGTTAGATTTTTGGGTCATGTGGTTTCTAGGAAGGGTATCTCTGTTGATCTAGCAAAATTAGAGGCAGTTCTGAGTTGGAATAGACCGAAGAATGCATATGAGATCAAGAGTTTCTTGGGTGTAGCTGATTATTATCGGAGGTTCATTGAGGGGTTCTCCAAGATTTCATCTACATTAACTCGTTTGACCAGGAAATATATTAAATTTAACTGGGACAAGCAAGTGTGTTTTATCCTTTGAGAAGTTGAAGAAGAGATTGACTTCCACTCAAGTGCTTGTTATTCATGTCAATGGAAAGAAGATGGAGGTGTATATTGATGCTTCATTGCAAGCATTGAGGTGTGTTCTGATGCAGGGTGGGCGAGTGGTAGCCTATGCATCTCAACAACTTAAACCTCATTAGAGTAATTATCCTACTCATAACTAAGAGTTGGTTTATGTTGTTTTTGCTTTAAAACTCTAGAGGCATTATCTGTATGGAGAGGAATTTGAGCTATTCACAGATCATAAGAGCTTGAAGTAAACCGTTACTCAGAAGGAGCTTAATATGCGATAGAAGAGTTGGATGGAGTTAATGCATGACTATGTATCTACACTTCAGTATCATCGGAGTAAGGCGAATGTTGTTGCTGATGCCTTGAGCCGTAAGCCTCGCGCTATGTTGGCTTCTCTGATGAAGCAGAAGCGGATTTTGGTTAAGGCGTTCTGCAATTTGAGTGTGCGGTTGAACGAGAGGGAGAGTAGTGGTATGCTCTTCAGTCTTGTGGCTATACCTTCATTGTTGGACAGAATTGCAGATGGACAGAATTTGGATCGAAAACTTTAGTTGTTAGCAGTAGACGAGGAGAAGCAGATTGGACAGTGCAATCAGATGGTATTATTAGATTCAGAGGTCGGCTTTGTGTTCCAAATGATTCAGTTATCAGGAGAGAGATTTTTGATGAGTCTCACAAGTCACGATATTCCACTCATCCTGGGGTACCAAGATGTATCGTGATTTGCATAGATTTTATTGGTGGTCGGGGATGAAGAGAAATGTAGCTCGGTTTGCTGCTCGATATCTTACATTGTCAGCAAGTTAAGGTGGAGCACATGAGAACTACAGGTATGCTTCAGCCTTTGCCTATTGCCGAGTGAAAGTGGGAGCATGTGACTATGGATTTTATTGTTGGTTCGCCTAATTCCAGGGGTGGTCACAACACTATTTGGGTAATTGTGGGCCGGTTGAATAAGGCGGCTCACATTTTACCAGTGAGAGTCACATCATCTTTGGATGAGCTTGCGAGATTGTATGTTCGGGAGATCATCATATTGCATGGAGTTTCTGTGAACATTGTTTCAGATCAAGATTCCAGGTTTACTTCTTAGTTTTGGACTAGTTTGAAGAAGCCCTTGGGTACTCAGTTTAATTTCAATACAACATTCCATCCATAGACAGATGTATGTTGCATTTCAAGGTTAGTTGGAGCGATCATCTTCCTTTAGTAGACTTCTTGTATAACAATAGTTATCAGTCAAGTATTGGCATGGCTCTGTTTGAAGCGTTGTATGAGAGACCGTGTAGATCTCCAATTTGTTGGGTCGAGGTTGGTGAGAGTAGTGTTCTTGGACCAGAGAGAATCCAGGAAACTATCGAGAAGGTGAAAGTGATCAGAGATAGGTTGATAGCAGCTTAGAGTCGGCAAAAGAGTTATGCAGACTGGAGGATGAGAGATCTTGATTTCGCAATTGATGATCATGTCTTTTTGAAGGTTTCACCAATGAAGGGACTGATGAGATTTGGTAAGAAAATGAAGCCTGTGCCACGTTTTATTGGACCTCTTGAAGTGTTGGAGCATTTTGGGAGTGTAGCATATCGGGTTGCATTACCACCGTAGCTATTAGTCATACATAATTTTTTTCATGGATCGATATTGCGGAAGTATGAACCTGATCCATTACATGTGCTGGATTTGAGGCTGCTTCAGCTTCATGAAGATGTGTCTTACGAGGAGCAACCTAGGCAGATTTTGAAGCGGAATGAGAAGGTGTTGAGGATGAAGACCATTCCCTTAGTAACGATTCAGTGGATTCATCATGACGAGTTAAAAGCATCATGAGAATTGGAGTCAGAGATTCGGAGTCATTAGTAGCATTTGGTCTCGGATTGAGATATGTAAATTTCGAGGACGAAATTTCTTTAAGAGAGGTAGGTTGTAGTGACCTAGACTTAGAAATTAAATTAAAATCATTAATTAATCAAATTAAAATAATTAATATAATTAACTTTACCTTTTAAATTAATTATATTATTTATGTACTTATCTGTGATGAATATAATGAATTGGTTCAAATCTGTAAATATGCAAAGTTAGGGGTGTCATGGGTTATTATAACTCAATGTTGGGCTTTTGGGCTGAACTACATGAGCCCAAGATCATGATTGGTATTTGGACCATGTAGCTAAGGATTTAATTGGAGAATTAGACATGGGTTAGTGGGTGGTTAAGTGTAGGAGTTAGTGGAGATGAAAATTACCACCATAACTCCTATCATTACTCCTTTGGACTCTTGAGCGAGCAAAGTTGTCTCTTCGATGGTTCTGCATGAATTGAAGAGGAACTTGAGAATTAGAGGTTGGCTTTTGCAGAAGAAAAGAGAGAATGAGAAGAAGAAAGGTTGCAAAGTTTTTCTGGAAATGCTAGAAGAGAGGCAAGTGCTATTGGTTCTCTCTCACGTTATTCATACTCATTGTAAGCTATATACTAAATTATTACATTACATAAGTGTTTATACCTTCTTTTATATATATTCTTGAAATATGCATGGGAATATTACAGTATATCTTGGTATATTAGTTAAGCTAAATTGTTTATATCCATATAGATTGTATTTGAAACAATGTTTATGTAGATCTTTTGGATGTATGAGTGCATGGAAGTTCTGTACTATTATTGTAAAGACCAGAAAAATACAGATTTAAAAAGAACTTTTATATAAAGGGTAAAATAGTAATTAAACCCTTCACATCTAGAACCTAACCTAGGGTTATCATG
>JAUPMG010225704.1:0-23213 GCA_031762675.1 Pachysandra terminalis
GTGGTGGTGGTGGTAGGGTGGAAAGAGAGAGGGAGAGAGAGTAGTGACCCTTGTCCTTAAATTATAATTAACATAATTTAATTATAATAAAAAATAATAATTATTATTGAAAGGTTACATAAAGTTGTATGTCTAATTAACTGAATCAATACTTATTTGTAATAACAACAAACTATAAGGACGATTTTGTTAACATTAAAGATATTGGGGTCACTGATGTAATTTTAATACTTTTGGAAATTAAGGCTTTGGGATCTGACACATGAGTCACGTGGACTGGGGCTGGCCATGGGGCCCATGTGAATGCTTGGGGGTAAATTAAGCTATTAACATAGTGGGATTTGAATTTGAAAGGAGGCTTTGGATAGAGATGGATGGGAATCATAATTCCCTCAACCTTCTAAATAGGATATGTGGGATATGGGAATGTTTCCCATAACCACCCCTTTTACTTGTGTTACATGTTGAGAAGAGAAAGAAGAAGAAAAGAGAAAGAAAGAAAGGGGAAGAAGAGGAGAAAAGGCTAAAGAAGAAGATGAGACTACTAGAAGAAGTTTGGTGATCTTCCCAGTCCAAAGGTTACAGAAAAGATTGGGAAGAGAGGTAGAGTATCTTCTCGGTTATTATGTTAATCATGTTCATGGAAGTATGATAAGGATTACATAGGTATGATTAATCTAGGAATATTAATGCAAGAAAGACAATGATCATGTTGCTGAGATTAGGTTTGTATGCTTAAGTTTGATATGTTTAATGAGATGAATGTTATGATGTGATGACATGAGTTAAATTTAGACATAATGTGTGATTTTATGATTAATGATTAGTTTGACGTGTAAAATGATAGAGATAATGATTTTCTGATGAAAATTGTGATTTTGAGCATGTAACCAGTATTTTTAGATGAAAATATGAATGGTACGAACTTTAATGATTTTTAGGGATTTTTTTGGGTGATTAAAAATTTTGGTATGACCTTAGGTCCGACTGAAGCATGTGCCAATATCTCCAAAAACACCCCAAAATCTCTGGTCTTCGAACCGAAGTTGGGGAGGAACCGAGAATATGAACCGAAACCTTCGATCCGAACGAAGAATCAAACAATATTAGATAATTTATTTTATATTGTTATAGGATTATCCTATTAGTTAGGAACACGATGGTTCAAGTTTGAGGTGATTCTGATAAGTATGTAAATAGTTATGGCCAAAATACCTAACATACGTCAAAGCTGAAAACCCTAAAATTTGTTGAACCAGTACCCAAGCTTGAGGAGGAACCGAACTTGGGACCGAATCCCAAAAGCTTTGATATTCTATGGGGAATTTAGTTAGAACCTAGGGAGTTTTTTGTGGTGGTTATAGCCCATAAAAATGTGTAGGTAACGAGTTGTGTACCAAAGTAGAGTGAAGTGTCATTAAGTGCTGTTTTCTGTGAATGAGTTGGGACCGCAGCCCAATAGCTCCTATTTTGGGTAGGTAGTTAGGTGGTAGCCCCTATAGGTTGAGTATGATGTTAATTTTTCTTAGAAATACATGTCGGAATTTTGGTGCAACTATATGACTCCATGTGCTTCTGTTTTGGTGTGTTGTGAGCTAGGCTGATGTGTTTTAGTCTTCAGGACTATGTGATGTGTGATACCTGTGTAATATGAGTATGTTTGAAGTATGGATAATGTGAGTTTACTTAATGTATGAGGTACTTGTGTTTTGTGTGAGGTCCCTCGTGATCAAGTGTTATGTGTATGTCTTCTGGGTGTGATCCTATAAGGCTCACCGTGTTGTTTCAGAACTCCCCTTAAGGAGGAGGGTCTGGTGATTAGTATATGTGTTACTTTCAGAACTCCTAGGAGGCTCTGACGTGTTGGTTTGTATTTTTGGCATGAGTGTGGAGTTTTGTGCAACAAAATGGCTCAATTGTCCCAGTTTGCTGTGTACTGTGACTAAGTACTACATACTATGATTTATGAGAGTGTTCTAAATGAAACATACATGAGATGTGTATTGTTTATGTGATATTTGTATTGAGAATGTATGAAGCATAATATGTGCTTGTATACTATGTGTGGTCTCTATGTGGCCAAGTGTAGTTGTGCTTGTGTTTAAGAGTGATTCTAGATACAATCACTAGTGATGAGTGTTTAAGTGTGACTCTAGAAGAGTTAACTGGATGTTAAGTTTTAGAATGATCCTAGGGTGATCATTGTGTGTTTTCAGAACTCTTTAGATAAGAGGTTCTGTTGTGGATGTGTATAAGATGGCTAATCATGCCTTTGGGGTAGTATCCCCTGAAAGGAAGATGGCTATTCCTACCATTGGGTACCCAACCCCTGAAAGGAAGATGGCTATTCCTGCCTTTAGGTACCCAACCCCAGAAAGGAAGATGGTGGTTTCTACCTTTGAGTTAGCATCCCCTGAAAGAAATGTTTGATGATATTTTCAAAACTCTTTAGACAAAAGGGTCCGTTGTGTTGTTGTCTGTTTTAGCACATTCTTTGTGTAGAATTCCCTAAAGGAGATGTGAGAGTTGATTCCATTGTTAGGCTTTGCCTGACACCCACTTTTGCATTCATTTCATTATTCTCACGTCATCATGAGCATTTTACATCATCTTTAGCATCTCACTTGCATTCTTGGATGTGATTGCGATTTCATCATTTGAGTTCCTCTTGTTGTGTTCATTTGAATTGATTGTGTGATTTGTAGTATGGTATGTTGTTTGGGTTTTGAGTATTACATATATTATGAGATGTGCGGATTATGAGGAGGGATGTTTAGCATGGTTATTGTCACACCCCAGATCTAGTGGCATGAATACGGATCACAAGGTGCAACATTTGGTTCCCAACTAAGGAACGCAGAACACAACGAACAAACCAACATTACACGAGTATCTAACTTTCATGTAACCAAAAAGCAGAATGCGGAAGCCATATATATTGTATTCAAAGTCAAAATATTACAGCAATCAACTATCTCAATATCCCTATTACATCAGTTCTAATCTATGAATCAAAATCAGAAATCAATAGCAAACTGCATAGTGCACGCCAACCATCAATCCACCTTAACCTGCAACATGAAAGGTTGCGTAAGCTTGGAATACCCAATAAGAAACAATCTTGTCATCCATCCTTATTGGACAACGTTTGTTCAAACAACACATCATATCATGGTAATCATCATGGAGACCACACAATCATATGTTATTAGAACGTAAGAGTACCATGGAAATAACATGGAATGAAGACAATTCATACAACACTATATCATACCAACTCCAAGCATTATAACCATAGTATTAACACAATCGCATACTTGAATATCAGTAAGCAACAATCATTATGAACTCCATAAACTCCACATGCCAATAAATCAATCCATACAATGCCAACAAGTCAATAACCATATATTAACAAGAAAATAACTATATACTCCACAATACAAGCAAGTTAATAACCATAATATCAACAACTCAATGACCATCAACTCCACAATAGCAATGGGTCAATAGCCATGACTCCACAATATCAATAGGCCAATAACCATAACTCCACAGTATACATAAGTTAATAACCATACCAATAACCATAACTCCACAATTTCCATAAACAATAACCATAACATTAACAAGTCGACAACCATAATATCAACAAGCCAATCACAATAACTCCATAATATCAACAACAAACGATGAGATGAGTGAATGCAATGCACATGATATGAATGAATGCTAACACAAAAGGATGCTCAATTCAAATGATGCAATGCACATGATATGAATGAATGCAAACAATACACTTCCTGGAGATCAACTGGTTCCACCTACAAGCTCCACCAACACTTCGATCCACGACCACTATGGTCACTATGTCTCCACAATTCAACATCCCATGTGTATAGTGTGGTTTCGTAGGACTTTCAACCTACCCGGGCTCAATTCTCATAACTGTTTCCAAGCATTTAGGGATTAACACCCAGGGAGGTCTTCGACGAGGATGGTTACCCACAAGCATTTAGGGATTCTAACCCAGGGAGGCCTTCAAAGAGGACGTTTACCCACAAGCATTTAGGGATTCTAATCCAGGGAGGCCTTCAAAGAGGATGGTTACCCACAACAACAAATCTACAATCCAATCCGTAGCTACTCGGTTAACCGGACGAGCCATCAAACGAACCAGTAGGATTGCCGGTAATAATATCCTTTGGAAGCTACCCATGTGCCCATACACACGAATAATCGTTGGGATACCATCACAATTATTCTTTCCAACAACCAGTAGGATTTCCAGTGATAACACCCTTCGGAAGCTATCCGTGCGCCTATATACATGAATAATCCTTAGGAAGCCATCACAAGAATCCTTTCCATCATACATGCACAATCAATCACAATCATTCATGCACTACATATCACACAATATTAACTAGTTCAATCATATCACAACCAGTAAGATCTCCAGTGATAACACCCTTCAGAAGCTATCCGTGCGCCCATACACACGAATAATCCTTAGGGTACCGTCACAGGAATCCTTCCCAAAGCATACATGAATAACCAATCACAATCCTAATAAACATGTAAAATCCATTACAATCATATCATTCATACACCATCCATTACAATCATATCATTCAATGGTCCATATTTAAGTCACAATCATCATATAGGTGTAGGGTCACAACCCTAAGTTCAATAGTCCAACCCCTAAGTCAATTGGTCCAGCCCCAAAGTCAATGTCCACAGAAAACCAGACCTGGGGGTCCATTGGAAGGGTCATCGGTGTACCGGTGGCCCAAAAACAACTAAAAACAAGATCTTGTCGGTAGGCTCGCCGGTGTACCAGTGCCTACCGATGGGGCCATCTGTGATTTTGTGTTCCCTGTCGGCACCTCCACCGATGTACCGGTGGGTACCGATGGGTCACAATTTTGGGTGTTTCCTAGGGTTCGTGAAACCTTATTTTGGTGTTTAAATCAATTTATAATCAATCATAGAGATCAACATTCATCAAGATAGTAACAAAACACCAATCAAAGCATATCCAAACAATTAATAGTATGATAATTAAATCTAACATGGATCAATTCACCTATACACATACAAATCTGGAAATCAATCATATTAACATACTAGATCTACCTAGCATGATTCAAATACCCATATTAACATAGAAATCATTCTACAATACAAATCAAGCTTCAGGACATCTTAGATAATACATAAACACATATAATTATGGAAATCAATCATTTTAACATGTTAGATCTATCTAGCATGATTCAACATATTTATTTACATGGAAATCATACTACAATGAATCAAACTCCTAGAAATCATAGAAAGCATGCAAAATATAGTCACATACAAAAGACCACGAAATCCCAAGCAAACTATATGGGAAATACAACTTACATCCTACGCTAGATCTGATGCTCGATTCTACGTGTTCCTCCTCAATTGTCTCTTCTTCTTCCTCCTCAAATTCCAGCTCCAGCCGCAGCCTTCACTCTCTCTCTCTCTCTCTCTCTCTCTCTCTCATCTTAGATCTTTTCTTTTCTGTCACTAAATAAAACCCTAATCTATCCTCCTCTCAATGCTGTGTTCGATCCTCTCCTAAACCTTTCGTCTTATAGCTTTTTCAATCTTCTCCTTCTCTTCCTTCTATTCCCAATCGTACAAACCAATCTTTAGCAATCCTTCTCCAATTAGAAACCAATCCCTTTCCACCTTCTAGATCCTTATAACTTACTTACCAACCAGAAACATTCTAATCCTATCCTAACCAATCTCAAATCTTACTAATCCCAATCCAACTCTAATTTAGAAACTCTTATTATCTGCTAGAACAAATCTGTGTTCAGTTACTAAAACATTCATAGCTTCTAATTAGGTCCAAACGAATACTCCTAATATCAGGCCATTAACTCCATCCCATTACACTATTTAATCAATTACTAAACTATCCTCACTATCTAATTCAAGCTCCATATGACCAAGACAATTTCTAGCCAAATCAAACTTAATTAATTACACTACACTCCCCCAAGCTATCCATTACTTACAAATTGTCACTCAACTCATATACCTTAATTACTAATTAGTCCTCAATGCTCTATTCAATTTAAGAAATTACATTATTAAATCCAAAAAATACTCATTCATTTTCATAAACTTCTATTCAATTATATTCATACTTTAACTCAATCAATTACTCAAACATTAATTATATTATTTTATTTTCCAGATCAAGGTCCCTACAGTTATCACCATGGGATTTGGCGGTCTTATGAGATATTATGTTTTAGCATGACTATGTTCATGAGAATTCTAGTTTATGAGAAAGATGTGTTTGAACACTTGTGATCAGGTAGTGATGGTTTGTAAGAAAGTTAGAGACTTTTAATAAATATTTAAATAAAAGTACAATCTATCCTAATTTAATTAACTATAAATAAACTACAATCTAATACATAATCCCTATAATCTAACTTCTATCTTTAAGTTCCTTTTATTCCTATAGCTCTCCCTTTGATAACAATCATCCTTTAACCTGAAAAATATGTCATAAAACATACATAAACTGAAAGCTCGGATGAGTAGACCTTTAAAGCTAGGTATATACTCATATCCCAATGTTATGAGAAAATATATAATAATAATGATGATAATGATATAATGATAAATCTGGAAAATATATGATAATAATGATATGTGGATAGCAACCAATCAATGATTATTCTTTCACCAAATCTCACTTGGTTTGTGTCACGCCTCGAAACCCATGGCACATATCTCTATGTGGGCTGCACGGATCTTAAGGTGAGACCTTCGGGTTCCAACCATGGAACGCGGATTTCCATATCATTCGTAAGTAATAAAAGTAAAAAATACCACTTTTATTAATAATACCAGAGTGCGTAAGCTAATAATCGTCATCTTCTCTTCTTGTTCTTTTCTCATTGCTCCGTTTTGCTGTGTGCTCTCTTTCTGCCTCCTAGGCTCTTGTTTTCATTTGCTCGTCCCCCTTTTGCCTTTTTTACTTCCTTCTTGAATCCTTGCCTCGCTTGCTTAGTCTATGGCTGGCTCTCCTAGACTCCCTCTCTCCCCCAGCTCCTCCCCTGGACCAGGGGCTCCGGGTGGAGATGATTCCCTCTCGGGTCAAGGACCCCTTGTTGGACACGACCCGGCTTCTCCTTTTTAACCCAGCTCTGCTCCCGCGCTTTTATTTCGGGGTCAAGCTTCCCATTTTCGCAACGGTTTTGCTGGGAGCTTGTGCCCGCAGACCCTGTCTGCCCATTCTGACCCTCCACTTCTCTCTTACCCTTTTGGCCCTCCTGCTGTCTTTGCTGCCGACGATGCAACTACTCCTTCTGCTTCTTCGAGTTCTTCCTAGTGCACTGTCTGACCCTCCCCCTTGTTTCTTCTTCTGTGATTGTAGATGCCCCTACTCGCGCTGCTTCCCCTGTTTTTCTTTCCTCAAATGGCTTCCCCCCTTTCCTTGTTCCTTGGGGCTAACCCTGCCCGTGCTGCTTCCCCTGCCATTTCCTCAAATGGCTTTCCCCCCTTCCCCAGGCCCTTTTGGGTAACCTTGCTCCTCGCCCGAATAGCTGGACTGAGCCTTTTTCTTGTCCCTCTCGTGCCTCTTCATTTAGGCTGAATTACTACCCCCCACTCTGGTTGATGGTAATTTAATTGTCACTCCACCCGCTGAGGTGATTGATACTGGCTACAAGTACTAGGAAAGCTGCCTAATTGGTAGTTTCATTGACAGAAAGCTCCCCTTCCAGGTGATTAAAGATTTAGCTTAAAGAGTTTGGGGTAAACGTGGAACCATCGAGGTGACTCCCTTGGAGTCTGGAGTATATGTATTCAATTTTAGTGAAATGGATGATAGACAAGCTGTCCTCGAAGGTGCTCCTTGGCATTTTGGAGGCAAGCTTTTGGTTATGAAGGAATGGTCCCCAGGTATGACTTTTGAAAAGCTTTTCCTCAATAAGCTTCCCATTTGGGTTAAACTTACTAATGTTCCTTTTGAAATGTGGACCCCCGAGGGTTTAGCCTACCTTGCTAGCTACCTTGGTGTCCCTTTATTCTTAGATGGTGCTACTGCAAAGAAATCTAGATTGAACTTTGCTAGAGTATGTATTGAAATCTCCATTGAGTCTGAATTTCCATCCTTCATTCCTCTAAAACTTCCAAATAACCTTGGTGGGCTGGTATATGTTGAGGTTGAATACCCTTGGAAGCCTTAGAAGTGCGCCTCTTGTCAATGCTTTGGTCACACTCAGAATAATTGCCCCAGCTTAAAGGTCAAGAAAGTGTGGGTTCCTACAGGCAAGATTCTCAAGCTTGATGAGCTGGTAAATCCTATTGAAAACCCTCCTCAGAACAACTGTATTCTGAACCAGAATGCCCCAGCTATAGACATCATCACACTGGGAGTTCAGATCACCTCTCTTGATGGTTGTGATAACAATGCTGAAATTGATAGTGAACAACCTGAGAGGATTGTTACAAGCATTACCATCCCCACTATACCCACTTCTAACGGGATTAACACAATGGTGAATGCAAACATGTTTGCTAATTTGGATCTCCTTGAGAAGGATAATTGTTTGGATCCCATGATGCTTGAGAAAGATAAAGGTCTAGATACCTTGGCTGAAGAAGGTGAGATTACCCCCTATTCCTAAATGCTCCTCCATACCTAAGACAGGTTCTGCTGTTATGGAGAACCCCACTCCTACTGATTTTGAGGAATAGATTGATGTGAGTCATAGTTGTGGAAAAGAAAAGGTGATTGATGTTGATTCTTCACTGAGCAAAAGAGCCCAAAAAAGACTGAATAAGAGAAATACTTAGAGGGTGGAAGATAGTGTTGTTGTGGCAACAAGAGGTGCCTCTTGAAAAAAGTGTTGATGATCAAGCTAGGGTGTTGGAATGTGAGAGGTCTGAACGACCCAATAAAACAAAGGGAGGTCTCTACTCTGATTAATAGGTATGACATCTGTCTTATGGGTATTGTTGAAACAAAAATTAAAGTTCAGAATGCTTAAAATATTTCAAAGAGTATTGAATCAAGCTGGTCTTTCAAATATAACTACCGTAGTAATCACAGAGGCAGAATATGGATTGGATGGGACACCAAGGCCATTGATTTTAATGTGTTCTTCATTTCTGATCAGTGTATTCATAGGACAGTTAATGCTCTTCATTATCAATCCAAATTCACTGTCTTTGTCATATATGGCTCGAATGATAGAAGGGATAGAGAGAAACTATGGAGAGATCTCACCCACCTTAATCCTACTGGTCCTTGGATTCTTATGGGGAGTTTAACGTGGTTAGATACACCAGTGAAAATCATGGTGGCCGAGACATCAACTCTCAGGCTGTCAATGAATTTAATGATTTCATTATCATACAACTCTTCATGATCGAAAGTATTCTAGCTGTTTCTATATTTGGAATGATAGGAGTCACTCAAATGAGAGAATCATGACTAAGTTTGATTGTTTGCTTGTGAACCTACCTTGGATCCAAGCTTTCAAATGTTCTGAAGCAACCTTCCTTCCCCCCAGGAATGTCTGATCACTCCTCAGCACTCATTAGACTTTGGGAGGATGTCCCTAGAGGTAAACAATCTTTCAAGTTCTTTAATCACTGGGTAAAGCACCCTGACTTTCTTAATCTAGTTAGGGACACTTGGCATACCAGTTTCTTCGGAACCCCCATGTTCATTCTGACTTCCAAACTCAAGCTGATAAAAAACGAACTCAAGAGTTGGTCTAAGAAGGAATTCTCTTTCATTCAAAATAGAATTGTGACTACTAAAGCTGAGCTTGATGCCATTCAAAATGCAATGCTCTCCAATAATACCAGCAACAACCTTGCCAAGGAGGAGGAAAATAAGCTGTCTCTATACAGTGCTCTCCTTAGAGCTCAGGAATCTCAGACTAGGCAAAAGTCTCGTATTATCTGGCTTAAAGGAGGTGATAATAATACATCCTTCTTCCACAAATCCTTATTGGTTCACAGAGCTCATAGCAGAATTTTATGCTTAAAGGACTCTAATGGAAATTTGTTAAGCACCCCTTATTCTATTGGCAAACACCTCGAAGAATTCTTTAGGAGGTCCCTCTCGCAAAGGGCTGATCCACCTACACACCTACACTGTGGCTTCTCAACATTCGATCAGTAATGATCATGTTTCTGATCTCGCGATGGAGGTCTCTCTGGAGGAAATAAAAACAACACTCTTCAGCTTAAAGGATGACAAAGCACCAGGCTCTGATGGCTTTACCCCCCTTTTATTCAAGGCTACGTAGGAGGTAACTGGTAAGGAGTTTTGCGCTGCCATCTAGGACTTCTTTAGATATGGAGAACTCCTGAAAGAGGTTAACCACACTATCCTAACTGTCATTCCTAAATGTGCTAATCCCTCTACTGCTGCGGATTACAGACCTATTTCTTGCTACACCCTCATCTACAAATGTATTGCAAAACTCCTTGCTAATCGACTTAAGAAGGTTTTGGATCCTATCATTGGCCTACAACAATCTACATTCGTCCCTGGAAGGTCAATTTCAGATAATGTTCAAATCACTCATGAATTGATGCATAACTATCTCCTCTCTGGGGGTACTCCTAGATGTGCTTTCAAGTTGGATCTGATGAAAGCTTACGAAAATGTTAGTTGTGACTCTCTCTTGTTCATTATGTTGAACTGGAACTTCCCTCCCCAATTTATTAATTGGCTGAAGCAACTCCTCTGCACCACCTCTTTCTCCATATATCTTAATGGAATCCTAACTGGATTTGTTTTTGGGGGTAAGGATCTGAGACAGGGCGACCCCCTTTCTCCCTACTTGTTCACTTTAGTCATGGAAAGCCTGAAGTCCAAGGTTACTGAGCCTCAGTTCAAATTTCACCATGCCTGTACTGCATTACAGATCACCAACATCTGTTTTGCTAATGATTTTTTTATTTTCTGCTATGGGGATCTTGCTTCTTCACAACTGTGCCTTGAGGCTCTTACTGATTTTGCTGCTTTCACTGGCCTCTCCATTAATCATCATAAGAGAAAAGGATTCTTCTCATCAGTTTAGGATGATGTCAAGTCTCAAATTCTTAACTGCTGGGGCATCCAAGAAGGGAAACTACCTGCCCAATATCTTGGGGTCCCTCTTATCGCGTCTAGACTCTCGTTAAGACACTGTAGTTTGCTTCTTGAGAGGATCACTAAGAAGACACAAAGCTGGAAGTTCAAACACCTTTCTTATGCTGGAAGATTACAACTCATCAAGTTTGTCTTATTTGGGATACAAGTTTATTGGAGCTCTAACTGTATCCTCCCAAAGAAATTCATTAGCAAGATCAATCAAATTTGCTATCAGTTCCTTTATGATGGGGGAGAATCTAAAAAGAGAATCTGTTCTGTGGCTTGGAAGGATATTTGCACTCCGAAACAAGAAGGGGGTCTTGGTTTATTCTCCATTTGAGAATGGAACAAGTGTGCAATACTAAGGTATATTTGGAATATTATTAGTGATAAGAATTCCTTGTGGGTCAAGTGGATTCACTCATTTTATATCAAGGAGAAAATTTTTTGGGCTCTAAAAATCCCTCATAAATGCTCGTGGGCATGGAGGAAGATACTTCAAGCTAGAACAACATCTCTCACACTTGTATCTTATACAATTGGCAATGGCAACAAAACTTGGTTTTGGTGGGATCTATGGCATCCAATGAGCCCCCTTATTCAGCATGTAACCCCTCTGCAGATATATAACTCGAATTTGAGCTTATCCAACAAGGTGAGTAAGTTCATCTCAATCTAGGGTTGGTCCCCCACTCTTTCACCTCTTCAGATCTTCATCCTTATTTGGAACAATCTCCCAGATCTACACAGAAGTGACTCCAACGACAGTGTGCACTGGCTCCCATCTAAGAAGAACCTCTTTAGTTTGAAAGAGACTTGGTCTGCGATTAGAAGCAACAAGCCTAACCTCCCTTGGCATAATCTCGTCTGGTTCAAGGGTAACATCCCTAAACACAGCTTTATTTGTTGGTTAGCTATCAAGAATGGTCTTCTAACTCAAGACAAATTAATGAGATGGGGTGTCATCCCTCAAGTTGGTTGCTGTTTTTGTAATGCTGCTACAGAGAATGTTCAACATCTGTTTTTCAATTGCCCCTACTCACTTTGGATTTGGAATCAGATTCTTGGAAAGTCTGCGATTAACAAGCATATACTTGATTGGGAGGATGAACTTGAGTGGTGTTCTATGAATTTTACGGGGAATGATCAACTTGCATATTTAAAGAAACTTAGTTTCAACGTGACGATCTACTTTCTTTGGCTTGAAAGAAACAGGAGAGTGGTAAAAAATGAATGCACCCCCCATGAGCATACTTTACAACTGATAACTAAGGAGGTGAAATTTGCTGCTATTCACACGGTTACATCTGCAACCACACTTCCACAACTATGGGAAACTGGTTTTAGTTGTGCTCTTTGTACTGATGTATTGACCATTGCTTAGGCCTTTTTACTGTTTTTCAGTTTCTGACATTTCTCTCTTTGGGTAACCTGCTACTACAACTTACTATATACAATTTTTATGTTCCTTTCTTTTAATATAATCCTTATTACCATCCAAAAAAAAAAGAAATTAAATAAAATTCCATGGCTTCGGCAGAGCTATGAATTCCAAAGTAAGCCAAAGTACTCTAGGATGGACATAAAACTATTAAATCTAAAACTCATTCATGATAACATAATCAAAGTTCTAAAAACAGAATAGAAACAACCGCTACACAATCCTTATCCATCGTCATCCCACCTCATTCTGCAATCTAAGAAGTCGCGTGAGCTTGGAATGCTTAGTAAGTAACATATCTATCACCAATCCTTAGAAAACACCATTAGTCAAAACTAAATGACAGCAATATAGAGATACGATAACGAGAAGCAGATGTCATAAATTGATTTATGGATGATATGAAGAATGGTATGAGATGCATCATTCAGATGACCTACATGGTATGCTCAATCAAAGGAATGCAAAGGTGATATGAGATGTAATGTATTAGGCTAATGTATCATCTTAAGTGCCCCTCACATGTAGCTTCACAATCACAAACCAATTCGGGACATAGGTCACCAGGAACAGTCGGATGCCCCCTTTCCGTTCCGGGCGCTAACCCATGGTACGAAGACCACCATATGCTGATTTTATGAGTGTAATTACTCAAGGTTTAGCCAACCGTATAGGACCTCGCAATAATCCTACCCTTATTTAAATGGGACTCTCAACCCATGGGTATAGTCAATCCAACAGGAAACCTCGCAAGGAAAATCCTTATTTGCACCTCCCGGGCTCACTAAACAGTCCACATAGACCTAACATGAATGCATTAATTACATTAGGACTCAAATGATAATTCCCATCAGAAACTATCCATACGCCCATACAAGCGGATAATCTACTGGAAATCATCATAAGTTTCCTAACCAGTGTACATAGTAAATCAAAACAATACCAATGGTCCTTAGTTCCAATCACCAAACATGAGTCATAACCCCAATTCATGTGTGATCGGTAGGGTTGGGTAAGTTGTGGAAATCAAAGTTGGTTCCCCGCAGGTGGGTCCATACCCATTGACCTTCCTTTGATCCCAAAAGACTACATCCATATTCACTTGGCACATACCACCCATCCAAACCACCTACATCCCCCAAAATATGGCCCATGTCGGCAGAACGCCGGTGTGTCGGTGCCAATTGAAGGCCATTCTCTGTGCATTTTCAACCCCTGTCGGCAGCACGGTCGGTGTGCCGGTGCCTGCTGACGGAATCATCTCTGTGTTTTTAATTCCATGTCTGTAGCACGGCCAGTGTGTCGGTGCCTGCCGACGGGTCGTGGAACATCAGATTTTGAAAGCTTTGAAACTCATCATTTTTCAAATAAAATCAAAACCACTCACATATAATAATTATAAACGTCTAAAATCAAGAACTCATAAATCAAAACACACAAAACATCATTTTAAATGAATTAATCGGATCATCATGCATTCAAAACCATTTTTCACGAATAGGAAAACAACCATGTATTTAATGAGAACCATACAGAAAATGGACTTTAACTTAATGCTTAATTTTTGATCTGCAACTCTTCTTCCTTCTTCCTTCTTCCTCCTTTCTCTTCTCTCTTTCTTATAAGCCCTCACAAACTCTCCTATTCTGATTTCTGTAGATATGGAAGGTGAGTTAGAGAGAATGGAATCTTCCCTTCTATTCTCACATTTCTAACCCACGCACAACCCCACCATCCCACGCATGATTTGTGTGTTACAATTTGAATTTTTAGTTTTTAAATTACAAAGGTTACCCCTCATGTAAACTAATTATCCTTAGACACAAATCAGACGTTTGTTTTTTTTAAAAACCACCCAATGTCTAATTTAGCTTTTAAAACCATACAATTAAATTTCAGAAAAATACCCAATAAACTTTATAAATTCTTTTAATCAAAATTAATTAAATGGAATATTATTTTAGTGGATTTAGGTCATTGCAGTTTGTATCCTAAGGATATCCATGGTCTTAGTTCAATGTTTACAATGCCTACATCTTTATGATTAATTATATCAAGTGCATCATACACAAGATAACAACAACAATATCAACAATCACATGTAATGCATATGCATGTTGTTTGGTATTCGAATAGTGCTTGTCTCACACTAGATCTAATCTCATATCCAAGAATGTCCCACCAATGTGAATTTATTTTCCAAAACATGGCAATGTGATAATGGATTATTCTATGTGCACATCATAGTTCTAAGGGACTTCGAACTAGAGGGCACAATCCCCTCACCTTATTTTCGATCACAGGAACACATCCAAGGTTTCACTAATGTGAACTATCCTCAGTGAGCCATACATTATCTGAATACCAACAGAAGTGACTCATACGATTTGGAATATTGGGAGTGCACTAACTCACTTATCATCTTACCACAAGTCTCTCGGGCTTGTGTGGCATAATCACAAAGGACAAGCATTGGCCAAAGTCATATCATGAGTCATGATAGTATCCTTTATTGGCTAAGTTCAAAGTACTCCAATAATAGGATATCAGGGAAGCTATCACAACTGGGTAGTCAATATGCAACTCATAATTTCAGATCTTTTAGTAATGTAGTGCATACACAATGATTACACAAACACGTATATTCAAAACAACACAAACATAAGCACATCTCATGATCCTAGATGGTATAAATGCACATAGTTTAGTATATAGTTTAATACACATGTAGGCATGATGAAAGTGTCATAAATACTATAATTATGTTTAATAAGTCTTATTCAAATCAGATATGAAGTATTAACAAAATCAATGGTCCTTTATGCTAATTAATTACTTAACATTGTCAACACCACATATATGATCACAATATGATAATAACAGCTTTATATGTCAAACAAAACATCTGCGTATGTACATAATATGTAAATAAAACTATTAAAGTTGCTATGGGGAGTTCTAATAGGTAAATTCTTAGGTATAGGAGGTCATATTTAGTATAGGCATTCCCAGTGTATGCAAACATGGTAGATCATATATAGCTAACGTTATACAGGTGCTCAAAGTCTAAGATTAAAAATTAGATCACAAGTGAGATTTCGGTTGCTCTTCGGCTAGGTGTCAGCTAGCCGAAATTTACAAAAGTTGTCCAATGTCTAAAATTATTTTACAGGGGTCTAGGGGAGGTCTAATTAGGCCAAATATGTAAAAATATGCATGGGTGGTCTAATTTCAGCTGGGTCAGTCAACTGGCTGATTGGGTCGGCTGCTTGACCTGCAAACAGGTCAAAATATGGGTTTTCAGCAGACCATCGGCTAGCCGATTGGGTCAGGGAACAAGGGTTTTATGGGTTTTTTTAGCTTTGATGTACAATTGGTATTTTGGTCATAACGTCTTGTATACTTATCGGAATCACCTCAAACTTATTTCTATGTGTTTCTAATGAACAGGAGAATATTTTAAAAATATAGAATAAATTATATAAAATATTTACACAGGTTCTTTAATCGATGGTTTAGATCTGTATAATTTCAAGTTTAGTTCTTCTTCTGATTTCTTAATGGATGGTGATGTTACTCTATCTTTATTGGATATTTATTTATGGGTTTTACTTATAAGAACATGAGGAAGGGTTTACAAATAAATCACAAGAATTCCTTCATGTTATAACCTTAGGCTTGAAGTAAATACACAAGATAATGAAGGAAAACTCACAGGAATTGTAGAATCTTGATGTTGATTCTTGTTCTTTCTTGATCTTCTAGGCTTCTAGGATTTTGAGGTGTTAGATCTCCTCTCCCAAAGTCTTCCCACGTTTCTTATTGTTTCCTTAGGTTTAGATTGACGTAAAGTCTTGTTTTTATAAGGTTAGGTGCTAGAAACTCCCTAGAGTCCTAATACAACTAGTATGCTTTAATTTTAAGCTATTAGGGACTGCTAATTAAACTCTAACTTAAGTCTTCTAGAATGTATTAATTAAAAATGAATTTCCTATATTTTAAGTCTAATTTATGGGTTTTGGCCTTAAGAAGCAACTTAAGCCCATTAAGCTAAATAATTAATTAAAGCCCATACTTAATCACTTAAGTCCAATTAAATTTTATAAGCCCAATTCCTTTTAATTAAGCTTAAGACTAATTAATTAAGCCCAATACTTAATTAATTAAACCTTAAACAATATATTATGCTTTGATGTGTGATCATACAAGGTCTTCATACAATAATTTAGATTAAAATACATATATAGTAATTATATGAAAGTGTTTAAGGATATAGTTCATTTTAGAATCCTATAAAATTATTATTGTACCTTATAAAAAAATAATTTTCTATTTAAATTTTTCGTCTTGTTACATGTGATGTTTGTATGATTGAAATATATATAGATGTATGGTATGGCATTGTATGAATTAATGATGTTATCATATAACTGTGAAGGTGATTAGTTTAATTTTCTTGGATTTTCCTATTGAGCCTCCAAAGCTCACCCCTAATTGAAATATGTTATCCTTAGGAGTAATGGTGGACTTGAAGAGAGATGCTTGGTAAACATGAGTGTTGCTGTTATGGACATATGAACTTCATTAGTTGTTTAATTATGAATTATGGATTCATTTAGTTTTTTTGACCCAATTGGGCATCCGGTTGTATCTTCAATTTATAGTTTGACTTGATGATTATGTTGGAAATGTTTACGTAGTAATGAGATTTAAATTTTACGAGACTTCCGCTGATGGTTTAATTATGCTCTGTTGAACCACGAAGCATGGTTTTATTGGTTTGGCCGCATCCATTGGTTGGATCCAATGGTCATTCCCTTTGAAATCCTCGAGATTCCATATATCAGATTCGGGGCATGAGAGAGAGAGAGAGAGAGAGAGAGAGAGAGAGAGAGAGAGAGAGAGAGGGTAATGTTGGTATTTTTTTTTTCCAAAAAGCAAATACCAACTGTCATACCCGACATGTCCTCTGCCATATGGCAAAGAACCAAAAGATAAATATTTTGGCCTTACAATACTTAGGGGTGAATAGTTTAGGTCACCATACTTTTTGGCAATAAGTTGCCTAAAGTAGGATAAGTAGGCTATTTTCCCTAAAAATATTATTTCCCTAAAAATATTACTTGATGGTGACACAAATTAATAAAATCACTATAATATATAATACCTTTCAATTGATGTAAATGACTCTTGATCTAATTGTTTTAGGATGTAAAAAATAATAGCATTATAATTCTGAGAATACATATCCATTACAATGCTTAATGAATTCTCATATTCTAATTCCATATCAAATGAAGTGTGTGGATCAACAAAAAACTTAGACATTCTCTTGATTGGTGTCAACTTAGGTGATAAATTGCATAGTTCATAATACTTAAGAACAATTTTAGAATAGCTAATATTTTTGTTGATATGATATGCTTTCATGTGTCTACCAATATAAGTTTCATGTTTCAATGCCCCATTGTAATAGTATAATAATGGCATATAATTTATTTCCCTGCATAAGGAAACATATTTAATTATCAAGTTCATAAGTCAGCTTGCATCCTATATTGGTCAAGAATGGGTACCATAAGGTTAACATCTCATAGTAAATATAATTTAATTAACCTTTTAGAATGGAACCTAGTTCATCACCTTACACTTGAAGTAATAACTGAATTCTAATGCTTGAATCATGTGATGCTAATGCTTATACTTTTTGATGTTAATGATTGTATCTTATGATTCTAATGCTTGTATTCTATGATGCTAGTGGTTGTATCCCACGATATTAATGCTTGTATCATGTGATTCTAATGCTTAATTATACTTTCTAATGTTAATGATTTTATCCCTATAATTCTAATGCTTGTATCCCATGATGCTAATGCTAGTACTCTTTGATGCTAATGCTTGTACTCTGTGATGCTAATCATTATACTTTGTGATATTAAGGGTTATACCTTACTGCTTGTATCATGTGATGCTAATGCTTTTATTATGTGATACTAATGCTTGTATTTTATGATTCTAATGCATTTGTCCTATTATGCTAATGCATGTATCCTATGATAGTAATGATTGTACTACGTGATTCTAATGTTTGTATCATGTTATTTTAATGCTTGTACTTTGTATATCTTTACAATTCATAAACAAAACTCACAAAAATTAGAGAAAATGAAAACCCTAGAATCGTATCGTAAAACACAAGAATCAAATTGACAAAATGCAAGAATCAAATACAAAAGAAAAAACAAAAATAGATAAGAAAGATAAGAATAAATACCTAGAATCGAATAAAGGATAAGATCTTTAAATATAGAGAGATAGGTAAACATACTTGAAGAGTAGTATGTGAAGGAATACAACTTGTAGTGGTGAGCTTACGTAGAAGAGGAGGAGACGAGAAATTTTCGTCAACCATGTGATCGTCTCAGAGAGAGAGAGAGAGAGAGAGAGACGCGGTTCTGGCTATTGTTCTCTTAGTGTTTTTAAATGGAGAAGGAAAGTTTAGGAAGATAAATAATTAAAAAGTGTATAGACTAACTTTTTTTGCTAATACTTTTTTTCTCTTATGATTTTGGGATTTTCGTGTTTCTCTAATTTTCTTATAAAAAGCTCAAAATAAAATGAAAAAGTATGAAAAATATCAAAATTAGAAAGAAAACTAAACATGCATGCTCTAAAACTAAAAAAGGAAAACAAAATAAAATTGAAACAAGGACCATAATGACGAAGAAATTATTGGGGGGCTAAATATGCCAAAAAAAGAAGAAGAAATTATGTTAGATATCTAAAAAGAACACGATGCATGATAATAATAATAAAGAAATAGTCTAAAATTACATAATATTAAAAGTGGTAGGCTCTATCTAGTCTGACCAACCCAATATCACATTGACAACTTTGCACTACAGCTTTAGGTGATTAAGTTGAAATTTCAAAAATGTGGGGAAGCTTGGTATAAAATTAGAATCACTAAAAGTTAAAAGAAAAAAATAAAATCATATACTTTTGATGCATGTTAACCAAGCTCAGATTAAATAAGGAAAGTATGGTAACATAACCTAAAATTATATCCAATTAGATGACGAATTAAGCATGCAGAACATGGAAGAAAGTAGGAGAACCAAACACAGAAAAACTAACAAATCGTATAAAACAAAACTGACTAAATATATGTAAAAGGAAAGACAACTTTTAATATTATATGTAATAAGTACATCCTTTCATATTATAGGAAAAAAAAAGAAGCATTCTAGTCATATTCATGCATTACTATCCTATAAAAAATTACATGATTAAAATAATATGGCCCTAATAAATAAAAAAAATGAATTATAAAAGCATTTAAAGAAATGAAAAGGCTTGTATATTATCTTGCAGTGGCAATTAGGTTGCAGTTGCAATAGGGCTTGAGCACTCTCAATAAAGCATTCAGTACGTCTCTAAGCGAAATATGGTCTACGAGTCAAAAGATGATGTCAAGAGACGAGATCAAAGCTCTAAAGATCCAGAGGTTGATGCCTAAAAGACTTGTTTTTTGGTAACACAAACAGTGTTTTAGGCTTGGAAAGGAGTGTTATTTACAGAATTTTGAGTTTCTAATTAGTGTGGGAACCTTAAATCCTAAGGCCTCATTTGGCTGTTATTCGGGATCAAGAACTCATTTCAGGGACCAATTCTCTAAATTCATTTTGGGAACTAATTTTGAAGGCTTTTTGGTCGCGTTTGGTTAGCGTGTAACAAATGAGTTCTGACCTAATATAAATGTTTGGTTAACATGTACTAAAATGAGTCTTACCCAGAATTTATAATTTATTTATTTAATTATAATTGTTTTCATAAAATCTCATAGCCACACGTAATGTTTGCACAATTATATCCTTTTAAGTGTGATAATAATACTCCAAAATAATCTATAATAGAAAGAGTATATTTACAAGTTTGCCACTACTCACTTTATGTACAAGTTTGTCACTGCAAAAATTCAAAACTCATTCCTAAAATCTAAATTCAGGGTTGGAGGTTATTTTTGTGATGAAAGGTATTTTCTCATTTTCTTTCTACGAGAACTAGTTCTGCCTTTGCTAACCAAACAACCATATATCTATGAGAACTCATTCTACCTAATGAAACTCATTCCAAGTCTTGGAATGCGTTCCCAAAATGCCAGCCAAACGAGGCCCAAGTGAAGGATTCAATAAAGCATTCACTAGGTCTCTAAATGAAGTTTTTCTCCTGTTGGTTATATTGATTGCCATCAATGTATTTTATCGGGGGGAATTCAACAATAATAGCATTTAAAAGAACAGAACAAATCACATATGAGTTCTTACTGGGATCTTTTCGATTGATATGTTGATAAAAAGATCTCCTTATTTCTTTAATGCGTGTTCTCGTATAATTTTCTTGAACAGTTGTTTGATCATTGCATGCAGAAGAATGATTTCGGATATTCAACTCTATTTTAGAGAAGGAAAGAGCACCATTGGTAAGTTGTTTGATTCTCCAATCAAGTTTTGCTTAATTGGGAAGCTTCCATAATGGTTCGGGCCTTGTTCTCAACAACCAAACTCCTTTTGGTGGACGCCGGGTGTTGGATTTTAGAGATGGGTCAACCCGGTTGACTTGACCTGTTTGAGAACGTGACGTCCTTACTTGATTAGAAGTGTGGATATAAATAACTCTCTCCTAATGAAATTAAGAGATAGAGTCCTAGATGGAGTTGAGTTGAGTCTTCTATAAGTAGAATACTCCTCCTTACCAAAAGTTACTATTCACGTTTTTGGGATTCCACTCATAAAGAACTCTCGTCTCCTCATCTCTTCTTCCTACAGAAATCTGGATTTTCTATTGGGGTTCCATACAAATCTCTAGGTTGATTGAGTGTGGATTCATTGTATGTGGTTCTAATAATCACATATTCCGACGTGAGACGTTATCCAATTCAATAGAGAGCTTCCCCTGCAGATTCGGGTTCGTGTGCATCGAGGTACGTGATCCATATCCTTTACAACCTTCATTGGTATCAGAGCTATTGCGATACGTCTTTGTTGGACTGAGGTATGTCGAGAAACCTCGTCCAATCTGCAATCGAGTTGCTAGCTTTCTTCAGAAACTCGTGTGTGTGTGCCATTGGGCCACTGGGCTGCTGCGCTTGCGCTTGCGCCTGGGCTGGTGCGCATGCGCATGCCCCTGGACTGCTGGGCCTGCGTGCTAGGCTGCCCGCGCATTGGATTACGTTGGGCTGGGCGCTAGGGCTACAGGTTAGGCTGCTCACGCGCATAACTGCGCTGGGCCTGCGCACTGAGGCTGTGGGCTGGGCTGTCTGCGTGCTGGGCCTATGCTTCTGGTTGGGCTGCCCGCGCGCCTATAGCTACGTTGGGCCGCGCGTGCGTGTCTGCGGTGCTGGACTGTCCGTGGAAGGCCCACGGTTGGGCTGCCCGTGCGCTGGTACTGTGGGCCTTCGAGCTGGGTTGCCTGCGGGCTTGTTGCGCTGGTCCTGCTCTGGGATGCTATGCATGCCCCACACTGGGCTGCTATGTGTGCGCTGGGATGCCGCGCGCGCCCCAATGGGCTGCTGAGCAAGCGCCTTATGCGTTGGGCTGCTATGCGAGCACCCTGTGCGTTGGGCTGCTGTGTGCGCCCCAGTGGGCTGTTGAACAAGCGCCTTATGCGCTGGGCTGCTGCGCGAGTGCCCTGTGATCTGGGCTGCCGCGCGCGCCCCATGTGCTGTAGCGCTAGATTGTCACGTGCGCCCAATGGGCCACTGAGCTGCTGCGCTAGCGTGCGCCCTTGCTAATGGACTGCCGCGAACGCCTACTGCTACAATGCATGCCCGGATCAGACCTTAAAATTCATGTTTATTTTTGAATTTTAGTGTTAAGAGTTTTGTATCATATTAGAGAATTATTTGCATGATTATATGAGGTTAACATGTAAATAATATCATGATTTAATTAGTTATTTTGTATTTGTATGATTGTATGAGGTTAACATGTAAATAATATAATGATTTAGAGTTTATTTTATTTGCATGATTATATGATATTAACATTAAGTAATATTATGATTTAGTATTTCTTTTATTTACATGATTATATGAGGTTAACATGTAAATAATATCATGATTTAGAGTTTATTGTATTTGCATGATTATATGAGGTTAGCATGTAAATAATTTCATGATTTATGATTATTTGGGTGATTATATGAGGGTAACATGTAAATAACATCCTAGTTGAAATTGCGTTATTTCCTAGAAGGGTTTTGCACATTATGGATTAAAATTAATATTAAAATTTTATTGTATTGGTCATGATTATGCATTACAACCTACGGTCTAGTGTATTTTTGATCTGATAAATAAAAGATTAATTTTCTTGTTTAGTCCTAGATAGTGGTGCAAAATCAACAATGTGCGTGTCTATGAGATGCTAGAGATATGTGCACTTTAATTGTAGTGATATGGTCACTATGAGAATAGTAGTTGACCTAAATAAAGGTGAGAAATTGGATTGTCAGAACTATGATATATGGCATAGGAATATCCAATATCTTCTCGATGAGTCTGAGGCCCTAGAGACTTTATCATATAGCTTAGTTTATCGTGAA
>JAUPMG010225815.1:0-23212 GCA_031762675.1 Pachysandra terminalis
TTTTTCAAAAAAACGCCATTTGAAACGGCGTTTTGCTAACAATGCTCGAGCCTAGGGTGGGAGATTTGAGAGCGGATCCTATACACGTGGCGGTTATTTGCCAGTGGATGCGGGCAAAATATTATTCGTCAACCGCATTCTTAAAGCCTAAATTAATCTATCTTCATTTAGGGAAATGGAATGGCACAAGCTGTCAATGATCTTAAAACTCAATAACTTTTGGGAAAATTAGGCCCAAGTGATTTCACACTTGTCAATTAATTGTCAAGTGACTCCAAATCTTTCCTCTAAGTGACACTTTACTTTTATAAAATATTTATGTTCAAGTGATATTTGACATTTAGACCATAAGTTTTGACACTTTTACCCCTATTTAACTAAAAAGACCAAAAAGGCTTAAAACCTCTTCTTTCACATTTGAATGCATAGTAAAATCCCACGATTTCTCCGATCATCTTCTTCTCCATCAAGTGTTTCTCTGGCCATTTCTCCAGCGGGTGAACTCAAAACAGAGAGCTGGTTATTTCTTTTGTTTTTGGCATTGTATTGTCCGACGAGTTCTCCAACCATCTTTGTCTCCAGTACAACCCCACGAGTTTGTCTGTATAGTAAAACCTCACAAGTTCTTCTCCAACCATCTTTGTCTCCAGCAACTGATTTCTCCCCACATATCAGTTGAAATTTGAGAAAGCAACTTGGTAATCAATTCAGCAATTTAACTGGGTTTCCTGTTCTATGCAATTAATATTTCTTTTAATGATAGCTCGAGCAATCGCTCGTTGGGGATTTCGTCATTGAGTATAAGAATATACACCATGATCGGATGAAAACATCACAATAACAGGTCACCAAATTAACCAAGACTAGCACTATAATTCATGAAATTTTGAAAGCAACTTGGTAATCAAGTCAGCAATTTAACTGAGTTTTCCTCTTCTATACGATTAATTTTTCTTTTCATGATAGCTCGAGCAATCGCTCGTTCGGGATTTTATCACCTAAGTATAAGAACATACACCAAGATCATACGAAAACTTCACAATAACAGGTCGCGAAATTGACGAAGAGTAACACTATGATCCATTGAAATTTTAGAAAACAACTTGGTAATCAAGTCAACAATTTAACTAGAATTTCCTGTTCTACGATTAATGTTTCTTAAAGATGATCATGAATAACTAAGAACATACAGAATATAAGTCTAGGTGCACTGCTGGTTATGCACATAATTTATTTTCTATCGTGCATCAATAGTTGAGAGATGAGGACCCACTTTTCCACTGAAAATGCACTTTTGTTGTTTTCTATCCATCTGCATCTCAGTGATCCATGATCATTTTGAATATCATCAAAGTCAGCTTTCACCTTAAAGTTGATATTTGGTAGATGTTGGCACTAAAAACCGTCAATGATAGGTCCTCTTGGTTGATTGTTGGTCTCTTTTGGTCGTGAGGCAGAAGGGGTGCGGGCGTGTCAGAACTTTTCCAAGTTTGCCTGAAAGACAGGTAGTGTGAGTCAGACTGCGTAAGTTAGTCTTTGATGTAAATCGGTCGATGTATGACTGATTTTGAGTCAGACAATTGTATTGTTCCCAATCTTGAAGGATCAGTTGCTGAACCAGATATACTGATTTTACGCATCAACAACACTTTTATATAAAAAAACAAGTAGAACAATATGTCAACATACAACTTAGAGAGGTAAACCTCCTAACTTGAAAAGACAACGAGTAACATGAACAAAGAAAATACATAACCTTCGGCGATTCCTTAGGCTCCGATTGTGGGACGTGACTAATCTACTTCACGGGTGCATAGATCAGGATGTAAGAGACTGTCAATAGGGTTTTTGTAAATCTCCCACTTGGGATTCTTTCTTTACCGACTAGAGGGATCTTCTGAGAGAAACATAGTTCGAAGTAAGAAGTAGATGCAGCGGGATCCTTGCAGAGGCTAAGAGCGAACTGATGATCGCTGAGGATTAGGGATTAAACTAAACTAATGATCACTGGGGATCAGAGACTAGACTAATGTGTAGCTATTGAGTTGATTTGTTGTGGAGACGTTTTCCATTTTTGCCGATTCTGTCTTATAACCCCCTATTGCAACCGTTTGACGGTTTGCAGATAATGGGTGGTTGTTTCCCCTCTTTTGTTGACATCTGGCCCACTACCAGGATTTCTGTTTCCTTACTTTAGGGCTCATGTTCTGTACTGATAAACTTTTGGGCCTACGCTGATCATTTGGACCAATAATGTTTGATCTGGGCCCATAACACGTTGGCCTTCCTGTTGGTCTAGTTTCATTTTTGTGGTCTGGCTCCAGCGTAAAAATTGCCCCCTTCTCTTGTCTTTTCAAAAGTGAACTTTTGAATTGACAAGAGAATCCATAATAAGATATCCTTGGGAAACGACAATAATCATCAAGGCATTTAAATCTCTGCCTTTTAAATTTGAAAAATGCAACCTCTGCCCGATCCTCATTTTTCTCATCGTTTTGCTTCTTCTCTCTTTGGTATCTTGCTTAAATCTTCAATGGTGTCTAGCATCCCCTGTGAATCGTCTTCCTTCACATCGATTTCTTCCTCTGCTTATTAGCGGCTCCTTTGTTCTTATGAAGATTCTTTGGCACTAGGGCCATCCTTTTCGAAAATCACTCCGCACCTGGCCTCTGCAATGCAACCTGTTTTCCCTTAGTGTATTGGAGAAAGCTTCATTGTTGATGGTCCCCTCCTATATTGGCAAGATTGGACTGCTGGCCGTTCCTTGAGATCCTGGCCAAAAGAAAAGGCCGATTGGGTTTCGTGGATCGACCGCTTGACTCCCTTCTTCTCTATTCTCTGGAAATCGGTGGGTATCTTTGAACTGATCCAGTATTCTCGTTTTGAATTCTCCATGGCTCATCCCATGCTCGCTGCTCTTGTCTATTTTTGGTCTCGTTCGACCAACTCTTTTCATCTTCCATGTGGTCCTATGGGACTGACCGTTCTTGATGTTTGCACTCTCACCGGTTTGCGTCCAGTTGGTGAGTCTGTTGATGGAAACCTTCCTTCTTCTAACCTTTCTTCTGATAACTCCAATTCCTGGGTTACTTACGACACCTTCACTCTTAGGGAAAAGAAGAAGATTTCTATTCCTGATATTCAAGAGCACCGATCTTTTATGGTGATTTTTTTTATGCTGTAGCTTGTGTGTGGCCACTGGTCAACTTACCAAGGAATACACTCGGGTCGCCATTGCCTTGGCTGATGGTTGTTCCCTTGCTTTAGGCCCTTTTTCTTGTCTCAACTATATAGAGGTCTTTTCAATCTTGCTAGCCGTAATCTCGCTTCTGTGGGTGGCCCTCTGTGGCTTCTTCAGTTTTGGGTTTGAGAATATTTCCCTTGATTTTTTACTCAATTGGCCATGTCGCCTGTTTCCAATCTTCTCTTCCATGGACAGCGTTGGCTGTATGTCAGTATTTTTCCACGTTCCTTCGCCGAATCTTTCAAATTCTTTTTTACCCTTCCTCTCGACCGTTTAGATATACTTTTCTTTCCTTTTCCTGTTGAATTCTGCCATTCCGAATTTCTTAATCTTACTTTTTTTTGAAAATTTTGATGATCCTTTGACCATTTCCAAATGGAATTTAATCTGGACTTCTTATATGGTCTGCTGAGACTTGCATTTTGGTTCTTTGGTGGAAGGGGCACCTGACCGCAACCAAAAATGCGGCGTGGAGATCTACTTCCCAAATTTACTGTCTTGGCAGTTTTGGTTTGCCCAGATCGTTCCTTCTCCTGACTTCGTTTCTCTGAACCGGCCTTTATATCTCAGAACCATCATTGCTTAGTCTGAAGACATCACCTGTGTGAACCAATATTTTGAGCGCTCGGCCGTTGAGTTTTCTATTTCTCGTTGTCCTAACAGTCCTTTATTTTCTCCAGCTTTCCATACTTGGTGGTCTGGTTGTTTTAGTTATGCTTTTGCTTTGGATTTGTCCGTTTACATATCTCGCCTAACCACACCAGCCGAATCGGCTTTCCTTCTTCCAATCAACTGTCCTTCGACCGTTAAGAAGACTAGCCCTAAGAAAAAGAGCAAGGCCCCTATCAAAGCTCCCCCTGAACGTCCTCAAAAGTGAAATCAGGTACCTTTTCCTCCATGAAATCTGTAATTCTTTTTGAAAATTATTATGGGTTCAAATGGAACCCTTATGGCTAGTGCATATGCTAAGAAAACGGCCAGTCATGATGAACAATGCTTACAAGCTTGGGTTTCAGCCGGGTCCCTTCCTATGGGGTTTTTAAATCAGACATGGCTCACTAGTTCATACCATTACCTGATCCTCCACCTATTCCTGATTCGGCCCTTTGGCTGGCCGAGCCTCTTTTTCCTCTTATTGATCGGCCGGACCATGTTAGTTTTAGTGGGATGTTCATGCCTCCTGGTTCCCAAGCTACCAGTGTGACTTAAGCCTTGTCGTTAGCCAAGGCTACAATTGGTATTCAAACTTCTCTTTTTATGATGTTTGGCTTTGTTGGCATTCTTAGTCATGTGTCTTATATATTTCTGTTCGTTTCAACCAAGTTTCTACCCTTACACTTAGAGGATCTTCAGGCCAGTGCCGCTTTTGAAGAGGAGGTTTTAGGGGAAGAAAATTCATTGACCCTTCATCAAACGAAGAAAAAAAAACAAGCAAAATCAAAACCGAGGCCGACGCAGTAGTCTGCCCGTCATTTTGAGAAGAGCTTTAATATGAAAGATCCCGGTTCTCTTATTGATCACTCGGGAGATGATGCTCCTGTTGGCACTCCATTTGAAAAGAGACAACCAAGGACGCTGGTAGCTTCACATTTTGCTAAACGATTGAAAAAGCAATTGGTTGGGCGCTCCCCTGATTGGGCGGAAAGTCATACCGGCAAATGTCTTGAGGGCGTTAAGAAAGATGTGACAGACGATTCGTCTGATAAGACTAGAACGGCCGTAGTTGAGCATTTGGGTGAAGATGATTCTGACAAACTACTTCCCCTGCTTCTGAGACCGTTGTTGATTCCTCTTCTACCAAAAGTCTTGATTTTAGCATGCCTGTGCTTCTTGCCGACTTTGCCGATTATCTCAAGTCAGTAGATGATTTTCTTCAAGACTCGTCTTCTCTAAACCTTACTTCTCCTAGTTCTGAATTAGTTATGTCCACGGCTTTAGAAAAAGTGAAGACTGAGCTTAAGAAGTTATTTTTGTTGGAGCTGTCTAAGTTTGGTGACGAGACTCACTTCTCTACTTTTCACGAGTATTTTGACTTGTTTCGGCCGTCTAACATGACTGACTCTTCTGTTATCTCCACTCTGGTCGAAGTTTCGACTTGGGTCTTTGGATTTCGATCGGCCTGCTCCATGGAAGAAGAAGCAGATTCCTTTCTGAAGGATCAATCTATGAGGCTTGAAGAAGTCACCTAAATGAGGAACTCCTTTGGTGCCAAAGCAAAGGAAATGAATGCCGCTAATCTAGAAATCGCCCAGGCTTACCAGCGTTGGAGGAAATGGATGAGGGGCAGAGAAGGTTGCGTGAAGAGAAAACCAGCTTGGTCGTGGTTGTTGCTGCAAAGAAGAATGCTCAGTGGGGTATTGCTTTGGCTCAGCAAGGAATTGCTAACGAGCTGCCGAAGAAAGTAAAGGGTGTGCGGGCCATAATGAAACAAGAGAACGAGTGGGTAAGTAAGAAGCAGCATGCCATAGAGATGGCTGAGGCTTTGAATGCCAAATTCAATGCACTCAAGGACCTTTCTTTATGAATTGCTTTATATTTTTTGGTCGGCCTGCTGAGCCGTTTAAACCTTGGTATTAGTTTTGTGTTTGGTTGTTGATCGGCCAAGTTTGTGTTTGAATGGTCGCCCGTTTGACTTTGATTATAAACTTTTCCAGGCCATCCTTAACCATTTTTGTTTATATTTCCCTTGATTCCCACATGGTTGGGTAGTACCTTTTTAAGTGTCGATCGTTTATAGGTTTTTCTTCAGTCGACTCTTTATCTTCCTGAATAGTATATGCTCGTTATTTTAATACTTTTTGGATCCGGTATGGGCCTCCCAAAAGTAGGTGACCATTTCCTATATTCATGGTATTTACGGCCGATTGGTAATATGGTCTTCCAAACTAAATCTCATTCGACAAAGGATCTTCCTTTGACTTTCTTGTTGTATGACCTTGCAACCATTCTTTTTTGAGCTTGTAATTCTTCGAACACCCTGAGCCTAGCTTCGTCAAGGTCTTCTAACTATATTAGCATGGCTTCCATATATTCATTTTGTGGCACTTGGTGTTGCAAGATTGTTCTCATTGAGGGAACTGTAATTTCTAATGGTATCACAGCATCATGGCCGAAAGTCAATGCGAAAGGGGTGCTTCCTGTTCCGGACTTGAAGGCTATACAGTAAGCCCATAAGGCCTCTGACAGAGTTTTATGACATGATCTCGGCCTATCTTCGACCATCTTCCGCAAAGATGTTCTTTAAAACCTTGTTAGTAGATTCGGCCTGACCGTTTGCTTGGGCATAATAAGGAGTCGAATTGATGATCTTGATTCCGTACTCCTCCACAAACTTAGTTACTTGCCATTATCGTCTCTGGAATCCCGAATCGGTGAATAATTTTCTCTTGTACGAATCCGATAATGTTTGACTGCTCGACAGTTTTCATAGGTTTTGCTTCCACCATTTGGTGAAATAATCAGTAGCCACTATTATAAACCCATGTGACCATGATGATGGGGGAAATATCTTGCCTATGAGATCCATGGCCCATCCTCTAAACAGCCACGGTTTGACTACCGTGTGTAAATCCATGGCCGGTGCAGAAATGCCCATGCCTTCTTATTAACCACCTCATCTTAATGCCAACTTGGTGGGCCCCGCAGATCCCTTCATGTATTTCTGTCATGCTCAACATGGCTTCGTGCAGATTCAAGCATCTCAAGAGCATCCCGTCTGGACTTTTTCTATACAGTTCTCCGGCCATCATCACATACTTATTCGACACGATTTTTAGCTTCTTGTCACTTCTTAAGTTAGGCGTCCTCAAGTATCCCATAAGTGGGGTGCGCTAGTCATTAGGCTGTGCTTCAATTGCCATGATCTCTAAGGATTCCATCCTTCTTTTGATAGATGGCAAGGACCTTTTTTGGACTGAAATGGATCTTTCGGTTGTCCCTTCTAATATTCTTAATCTTGATGCTATTTGAGCCTTCTCATTCTGTTGCCATGGGCAATGGGATAATATTACATCATCGAATTCCTCTGTCAGCTGATAATTAACAGCATATAACGGCATGAGTTACCAGCTTAGGCATTTATACTTGTCTCCTAACTGGTTGATCACCAGTTGCGAGTCCCCTCTGGTCAATGCCTCTTTCACGCCCATCTCCAGTAACATTTCCATCCCTATTATCAGGGCTTCGTACTCAGCCTGGTTGTTTGTGCAAGCAAACTCCAATTGGAAGGCATGTTCCTGTTTTTCTCCTCTTGGGGGTAAAATGATTATACCTGCCTTGCTTGTCGTTTCTATCCTTGATCCATCAAAGATCAATGTCAACGGCAGTAGTCCTACCGTGTTTGATTTGTACAGTACATCGGATTCCACAATAGAATCTCCAGACGGGTGATCGGCTAGGAAGTCTGCTATTACTTGGCATTTTACTGCCATTGGGGAATATAAAAGAATGTAAATTCCGACAATGCCAAAATCCACTTGCCTATTCTCCCTCTCAAATATGCTTTTCTTAACATATATTTGATCATTTCTATTGAGGCAATTACTAATATCGTCGAAGCTATTAAGTAATGCCTCAACTTTATAGCCGCGTAGAACAATGTTAAACATAACCTCTTAATGGTCGTATATCTCTGCTCGACTGGTAACAGAAACCTGCTTAAGTAATAGATCGCCTGCTCATGTCTTTGGTCGTTCTCTTGTGCAAAGAGAAATCCAATGGAATTTTCGGCCGCTGATATATAAAGCTTCAACGAACTTCATTTCCTTGGGGAAATTAATACTGGAGGATTTAATAAGTATTCTTTGATAGCATCAAAAGCCTTTTTGTGTTGTTCCTCCCACCTGTATTCCTCATCTTCTTTCAGTTGTAACAAGAGGAGAAAGATATCAATTTCCCAGTTGAGTTAGAAATAAATCTTATCAGAAAATTGATTTAGCCGATGAATCTTTGCAATTACTTTTTTTTGACCGGCGGCTTTGCCTCTATGATGGCTCTTGCCTTGTTTTTATCTATCTCGATCCCTCTTTGGTGTACCAAAAATCCTAAGAAATTCCCTACTGATACACCAAATGCACATTTCAAGGGATTCATCTTTAGCTTGTGTTTCCGCATTCTTTCGAATGAGGCTCTTAGATGCTTGAGATGTTCTGTTACTTCTTCCGATTTTACCACTATGTCATCTATATACACTTCTATGTTTTTGCCAATCATGTCATAGAAAATACTATTCATTTCCCTTTGATACGTGGCTCCAGCATTTTTTAATCCAAATGGCATTACTACCCAACAATATAAGCTTGTTGCCCCCGACCCTTGAAACGTGGTTTTTTCCACGTCTTAGGACAATATGTTAATCTGATTGTAGCCGGAATGGCCATCGATGAAGGATAGTACTTGGTGTCTGGCCGCTCTGTCAATCAACAAATCGGCCATTGACATTGGGTATTCATCTTTAGGGGTTGCCAAATTGAGATTCCTAAAGTCAAATCATACCTTGATCTTGTCATTCTTCTTCATGACAGGTATCACATTCGAAACCCATTCCGCATAATGGATTGGTCGAATGAAGCCTGCCTTTAATAATCTCTCAATTTCTTCTTTTATTTTTTCTGTTACTTTGGCCGTCATTCTTCTGGCCGACTATTTATGAAGCTTATAGCCTGTTTTTAAGGGTAATCGATGTTCAACAAGTTTTCGGTCTAAGCCAAGAAATTCATGATAGTTCCAAGCAAAACAATCTTGGAATTCAAAAAGTAACTCTATTAATTGGTATTTACATTGCTCAAGGAGAAAACTACTTACATAAACTAGCCGATGATCGGCTGTACTTCCTAACTCTAGTTCTATCAAAGGGTCTTGTACTTCGGCCTTTACGTCATCCATCTTTCCAGGGGCTGCTTCAATGTTGTGCATGGATAACCCTTTGTTGTCCAGGTCATCTTCTGCAATACATTCGGTTAAGGCAACCGAAACTTCTTCATCTAATTTCCTTTCGGTCCTATAGGTTTTTAGCCGTAACATGGTGGCCTTGACTATGGCCGACCTCTCTTTCTTCCTTTCCTCACTCATTATGGCACTTCTTTAATCTTGTAATCTCAGCTTGATCGATAAGAAAATATCATTGTTGGTCCTGGTTTAGGCTGATTTTGGTCATGATCGACCGTCACTGAGATTCCTGTGGGTCGGCCATGCTTCTTGCTTGTTGTGAATTTTACTGGCCTTATTTCCCCTCCATATAGCAGTGTCTCAGTCGAGTTAGAATCTGTCAGAAATGGCCGTCCGTCAGCCTTAATGATTTCTACCTTATTTTCATTCCAGAAAATAAGGAATTGATGAAGGGATGATTGTCTGCAAAGATTGGAATGTATCCAATCACGTCCCAACAGTGCATTGTAACTTGAAGATGATTCCACCACGAAGAAAGCGGTCATGCCTTTCTTCCGTCCAATCTCCAAGTCTATTGGCAATACTCCTTGAGTGGTTGAGGCCCCCCTGCAAAATTGGTAACTACTTTTTCTGTCGGAATTGGGCCAGTTAGGGTTTTACCTACTTTTTTCATTACCCGATTAGGTAATATGTTCACAGCCGCACCATTGTCAACCAGGACTCTGGTGATAGGAATTATGTCCATGTGTATGTTGATGTACAATGGTCGTAAATGTTGAGCCATCCTTAAGGATGGATTTTCAAAAGCTACCTTATCGGGTTGGCCGTCGAAATCAATCATGGGCTAGTAACCCTCATCCTTTACTTTTACTTGACTCGTTGGAATCTGGTTCTTCTTAGCACTGACTAGTGTGGCCACTATGGCCTCTTCGCCCTCCTCTTATTCACCATCTAGTTCTTCATACTATTCTTTCGTCTGGAAAGAGATAGGGCAACATGAAAACCATGTTGCAGTCCATGGTTATTGGAAGAAGTGATCCAAACTGTATAGTCTGACTCTTCTCAGTACTGAATTTTTCCTCTGGGAGGTTATCACTCATCAACGGCAAGTACTCTGAGGTATCAGTGTTTCGGAGTTGTGCCAAAAGCTGGTCTAATAGCAACCCGTAATCTTCTTCCATGAAGGCGAGCTCTAGAGACATATCTTTCTTGTCTTGGATTTCCAATGGCTTCTCTTTTTTTGGAGCCACTGTTTGGGTTTTATTTCCTCATTTGGGGTCTCTCGGGACCACCATAACTTTTTGTTTCCTCCGGTCGACCGATATTTCTCTGAGGGCTTCCTGCTCCCGTTGCTAGTGCCGTTTCTGGGTCCGTGTCATTTCGTATGCTGGACGGTGGAACTTTGGGTGGACCACCCTAGTCCATCTATCATTTCTGCCCCCCGAGGGCTTGATCATTCTTGGGCGGACGTTATAGGAACGATCATCTCTGTTTGGGTACCACCTCTCAGGAGGCTCTTGCCAATAGTCAGGCATGTGTTGCCGAGGCAGTGGCCGCCATGGCTGGTGGTAACTGCCTCCTACACCCTCGACTTTTTTCTCTTTGTCTTCATGACATCTATCACAAATGTTGTGGGTTTGATGGGCTCTGTTCTAGATGTTCGAATGGTTGGGAGGGTAAACCAATCGGTCGTCAAAGCGGTGGTTGCACGATCTGATGGCCTAGCTTTGTCAATCTTACTTCCTCCAAAGGAGGCATTGCTCCTACATCCTAAATCTACTTTCAGCTGGGGATTCCTGAGCCTGGAACCAATCATGTTGACTGGGAAAGTTGTTGGAAAAGGATCGGTGTCGATCTCCATCACTTCCTTTCCTTTATCAGGAAACTGAAGTAATCCTCAGTCGATATTGTCTTGTACCACAGCACGGAAAACAACACAATCATCAATTAAGTTGGTTCGTGATCCGTGCCATTTACAATATTCCCCCCTTTTTATTTTATCGGCCGAAGGAACTTTGTGTCCTTCTGGTAGCCTGATGAACTTGCCTCTTAAGAGGTGGTCAAAAATTTCATCGGCCTTTGATATATCAAAACAAAATTTCCTTCCTTTTTAAGAGAAATTTTTCTTTCCTTCCATTTGTGTACTGGAAATCTTTTTCTTTAAAGCTTCTCAAATGGCTTCTTGGATATTACTTCGGTCAAGGCCAACTCATAATTGGGGTCTTGAAAGTAAGTCCTAATGGTGGCTGTTTTTCTCTCACTCTCCTCTTGCAAAATTTGTTCACATTTGATCACACTGGTTGATAATTTGAAGCGATCTTCGAATTTCATCCCATCGAACTTCTTTCGAAGTTCAATATCTAAACCGTTCTGGGCCCATTTCACAAACTCCGGTTCAGGGAGAACTATTCTACACCTATTTCTCATCTTTTTAAACGTTCCTATGTATCTATCTACCGTTTCATCCGACAATTGCCTTAGCCAGGCCAGATCGGTCATAGATACTTCAGGCTCAGTTAAGTAAAACTGGGAGTGGAATTTTTCTTCCGTTTCTACCCAATATTGGGTAGTATTAGGCGGCATGGTTATATACCAAGTAAATGCTTGGCCAGTTAAGGAATTCCCGAACATCCTTAGTTTATGATAATCACTTTGTGACAGTTCCCCACATTGTACTGTGAATCGGCCCACATGTTCGATGGTCGATTTACCATCTTCTCCTGAGAACAGTGAAAAGTCAGGGATTCTGTAACCCCTAGGAAACTCATATCTGATATCTACCCAATTAGGGTGTGGCTTACGGTATGATGATCTGGACAACCGTCTGACGGGCATGTTAGCCACTGTCTCTTGGATCCAGTGATAAACCTGGTCCCTTTCCATTCCCCCAGCCGAGCCGGGTGCCTGAATCTCAATGTTTGGCATCCTTTGGTTAGTCCGTACCTGACCGATATAACCGAGTGGCTCACTTCAGTCGTTAACTAGTCTAACAGCCTTGGTGGAGTGATCCTACTAGGTGGTATATTCAACATGGTTTGTGGTTGTTCAATGGGGTTGAAAATTCCATTCCCACTAACATTCCTTTTGGCCGAGTAATCACTTTCTTCGGTCGAATTATTTTCACGCCTCATCACAGACTGTATTTCAGAAGGAATTCTATTGAATCCTTCCGCCATAGCCACATGGGAGCGTCCCAGATCCACACTCATCCTCATCAAGGTCTGGTTTAAGGTTTGTAGAGCCATCGGCACGCTATTATTAAATGAAGTGGATGGTGATCCTACCTTAGTGCTTGGGATGGTCTGGCCTAGTGTTTTGGTCGACGCTGTGTTATTGTCCAGTGCTTCCTCTTGGATAGTATCCATAATAAGGAGCACTCCCTCACGGTCGTTGTCCAACTGTCCACCTGTTATAGTTTTGGGTGCCATTTAGCTTCACCAATAGGGTCTCACCGGGCGTGCCAAAAGATGTTGGCACTAAAAATCGCCGACGACAGGTCCTCTCGGTCAATTGTTGGTCTCTTTCGGTCATGAGGCCGAAGGGATGCGGGCGTGCCACAGCTTTTCCAAGATCACCTGAAAGACAGGTTGTGTGATTCAAACTGCGTAAGTTAGTTTTTGATGTAAATCGGTCAATGTATGACTGATTTTGAGTCAGACGATTGCATTGATTTCCAATCTCGAAGGATTAGTTGCTGAACCAAAGATACTGATTTTACGCATCAACAACACTTTTATATAAAAGAAAACAAGTAGAACAATATGTCAACATACAACTTAGAGAGGTAAACCTCCTAACTTGAACAGATAACAAGTAATATGAACAAAGAAAATACAAAACCTCCAGCGATTCCTTAGGCTCCGATTGTGGGACGTGACTAATCTACTTCACGGGTGCACATGTCAGCATGTAAGGGACTGTCAAGAGGGTTTTCGTAAATCTCTCAACTGGGATTCCTTTATTACCGACTAGAGGGATCTTCTGAGAAAAACCTAGTTCGAAGTAAGAAATAGGTGCAGCGGGATCTTTGGAGAGGCTAAGAGCTAACTGATGATCGCTGAGGATTAGAGACTAAACTATACTAATGATCGCTGGAGATCAGAGACTAGACTAATGTTTAGCTATTGAGTTAATTTGCTGTAGAGACATTTTCCGTTTTGGTCGATTATGTCTTATAACCCCTATTGCAACCGTTTGACGGTTTGCAGATAATGGGTAGTTGTTTTTCCTCTTTTGCTGACATCCGGCCCACTACCAAGATTTTTGTTTCTTTGCTTTAGGGCTCATGTTCTGTACCGATAAACCTTTAGGCCTACGCTAATCTTCTGCGCCCACAACGCGTTGGCATTACTGTTGGTTCGGTTTCATTTTTGCGATCTGGCTCCGACCTAAACAGTAAAACAACTAGAGTCATCATACCTTAGGCCTTCACTTGTAATATTTAGTGAAACAACTCCAAATGCTTTCTAGGAAAAGATAAAATTATAAACACATGTGACTGAAATTGGAAGTGGTCCAAGTAGCCAGAGCAGTGAGAAATAGAAAACTAAAACTGGTAGACATATCAAAGAACGACCAATGGTAGCAACAGTGGGAAGGTGAGAGTTTTTTGCAAGTGTGATGGGTCGTTTAAAGGGCAAGGGGAAAGCAAAACAGAAATGGATTGAATCAATAAGGGTGGATTTAAGTAGACAAGATTTACTAAAAGAATGAATCAATATTAAGATATTGTGAGCTTACCCGTTGGAGAAATAGTCGGAGAAATCACTTGCTGGAGAAAAGGATGACCGGAGAAATAGTAAGGTTTTATGCATTCAAATATAAAAGAAGATGTTTTAGGGTTTTTTGGTCTTTATAGTTAAATGGGGTAAAAGTATCAAAACCTATAGTCTGAATGTCAAATATCACTTGAGCGTAGATATTTTGTAAAAGTAAGTTGTCGGCCTAAAGTAAAGATTTGGAGGAAAAAGAATATTTTTAATAAATTTTAGATTTTTCTCATGTTTGTTTCAAAGGAAAATTTTAAATTCCGAAAAATAGTTTACTGATATCCAGAAAATTGGAGGAAAACAACTTCCCTTATTTTTTTGGCAGAAATTATTTTTCAAAAAAAATAAAAAAAAGGATTTCATTCACCACCATCACTGCACCACCGCTGCCGCCATACCACCACCATCACCCCACCATCACCATCACCACTACCACGCCACCCACCCCCCCCCCCCCCCCCCCCCCCCCCACCCCCCCCCCCCCCCCCCCCCCCCCCCCCCCACCCCCCCCCCCCAACCCCACCGCCACCCCCCCACCACCACCACCACCGCAACCACCCCACCACCCCCACCCCCCGCCCCCCACCCCTCCCCACCCCACCACCACTACCACCACTACAACCACTACAACCACCACCACCACCATCCCCACCACCACCACCACCACTACTCCACCACCACTATTTATCTATAATGTCCCTTTTAAAACTATTTTTCATCGAATTAAAAAAAATTTTAGGAAAATTTTCAAATAGCATCCAAACGGTAGAAAATTAGAAAAAGAGAATTTTTTCTTGGAAATTTTTTTATTTTGGAATATATTTTCCTCTGAAAATTATTTTCAACAAACATAGCCTAATAGTAAATTAAGATAAAAAGAACGGCCTAAAACTCAATCAACGATTTGGGTTTTCCTTTCTTGCAATACAATTGTAAAAAATAAATTAAAACTCTAAACCAAAAATCCTAAAACCTAAATATTAAACTCTAAAACCTTAAACCTTAAAACCCTACAACTCTAAACTGTAAAACTCTAAACCTTAACCCTTAACCCTAAACCCTAAACCCTAAACCTTAAATATTAAACCATATACCCAAACCCTAAACTCTAAATCCTAAACCCTAAATCTTAAATCCTAAACCCAAAGCCTACACTCTAAATCCTAAACCCTAAATCTTAAACCTTAAACCCCAACCCTAAAACGTTAATAGAGTTTTAGGTTTTTTATTTTTATTTATTTTTTACAGATGTATTGCAACCAAAAAAAAAAAAAAAACTGCTCTTAAATAATTGACGGACAGTTAATGCCGTTCCGTTTCCCTAAATCGGGACATGTGAGATAACAATCGACCAATAGAATTTTGCTCGCAACTACCTGCACAAAGTTACCACCCGCATATGATCCGCTGTTAAGAGATTTAAAGTTTGGTGGCTCCAAATATAATAATTTAATAATCAAGGAATTCTTTTGTAAAATTTAAAATTTAGTGCCCATTTTGCAAAATATTTAATTTTGAGTGATATTTTACGTAACCAGACCCAAATTCCCCTTAAAATTTTGATTTCAAGGCTTGGTGGCTCCAAATGAAATCAATATTTTAAGGGCCATTTTGGTTCAGCCACCTAAAATATCAATCAAAATTAAATATTTGCAAAATGAGAACTATATTTTAAATTTTATAAACGAATTCCATGATAATTACATTATTAAATTTGGAGCCACCAAATGCTAAATTTCTCTCCTGACCGATACCTGACAAACCCGATAGAACCGAACCCATTTAAAATGATTTGATTATGTGTTTATAAACCCAGTTCATTATCAAGTCCGGTTCTGGTTCTATAAAAGATAAACCTATGAATAGGTATGCCTGAAGGGTACCCATAGGGTCCTTGGCTTTGTTAAATAATTTATTAATTATTCTTTTGAAATAATATATTTGAAACTAAATAAAAATTTAATTTATATTTAAATAATTCATTAGTTAAATTTTTGATAATCAATAATTAGAATATTAATTAACCAATCTAATCAAAACTTAACTAAAGTTACTCTACAAATATTTTATTTTGAAATCTCCATTTGTATTAGACGTTCATTTTATGTTATGGATGGTGGATGGTGTGTAATATGTGTTGATGCAAATATTCTATCTAAATTTTGATTAAATGTAAGCTTTTCGAATGAGCTCGTCAACCCACTCGAGCCTATGGGATTGGTACTGTCGAAAATATCGCATAATTAAATAGTAGACAATTTTCTTCCCCCACTTCTTCTTGTATCCTTTAGCATGGCCTTTACATATTTAGGGTTGTAAACGAGCCAAGTTTTACCCAGCTCGGCCCGGACTCGTAAAATTTGGATCAGCTTAGGGCTTGGCTCAAGCTCGGAAAAAATTTTCGGGCTTACGCTCAGCGCAGGCTCGCTAATTTTTTAAGGCTCAGGCTCAGCTTGGAAAAAGCTTGGCTCAGCCCATAAAAGCTCGGCTCGTGTTTACACAAGTCATTAATTTCATATTTAAATCAAATACTAATAATTAAGAATTTAACTTAAATTCGGCTCATGTTTACACGAGTCATTAATTTTGTATTTAAATCAAATACCTAATTAAGAATTTGACTTAAACTCGGCTCGTGTTTACACAAGTCATTAATTTTATATTTAATGATTTATATATATATAATATTTATGCTACATAAATTTATATATTATATATGATCGAGCCGAGCTTTAACCAAGCTGAGCCTACCCAAGCTCGGCTCTAGCTCGTTAAAACAAGGAGCCTGTTTCTAGGCTCAGGCTCGACTCGCGAGCCTAAATATTGAGCTCAAGCTCGGCTCATACGAGCTAAGCCTAAACCTGAGCGAAGCTAGCTCGGCTCATTAACAACCCTATACATATTAAGTTTCATTTTCAGGCTTATAAAACACTTTATAAAAAATAAAATAAATAAAAGGCTTAAAAAACACACATTTTTAGATAGCAAAACAAGTTTTTAATTAAAAATAAAAAAATATTAATAACTATTATCTTAATTGAAAATATTTGATATTCATATATTAACGAGACTTACATAAGTGGTTTAAGCATTTATCCACGTGATCTATTCGGAGGGTCTCTTATAAATAAATTAGATACAACAAATCAAATCTTCATTCTGATGTTATTGTTATCAAATTCACGAAGGATCTTATTTATAAGTAATAATATTGTTTGATTATTGATGTGATATAAAGTAGCTTTTTTTTTGGTAGATTGATAAAATGCAGCTTTTGTTAGATGAGTGACTGAGACCTGAAACAATTACATCAAATTAATTTCTTTTGTAGTGTTCATCATAGTCTGGTTGAAAGTTTCCATCTTTCTATTAGCTAGAAGACATTAGATACGGAAGTACTTTTGATTTAAGGATTGACTGGTTGTTTAACTTTTGCTTGTTGCTGCGACACAGATGAGTGATGGGATGGCATTTGTCTCTATATGCTGCGTTTCGCACAGTTTAATTAATTACTTATTTTTACTTGAACTCATTAAAACACTCTTTTAAGCCAAATGTGCTTTGATAGCTTGCGCTTGGGTCCAGCTTCTGCTTTTAGATAAGCACTCATTCAATAAGTGACTCAACTGGAGCACTTATTCATGACATTAATAAGTTGTTTGGTTTGAAATTAATGTGTTTAGTGATACGGGTAACTTAGATACTTTAACAAGACAATTTTAGAGAAGTTATCTTAAAATTTAAAAATACAAATATCATTTTCAAAAGACTTAGACTGCGTTTGATAATGCTTATGCTTTCTTGTTGTCTGAAGCAAGAAAGCATAAGCAAATTCTCTGTTTTTGAAAAGATTTTTTTATGAAGCAAAATTGTTTGATAAACTTTTGATGTGCTATTGAAAAGCAAAAAAAACATGTTTGATAGCAGTAAACTAATAAATTGCTGTTTTGATATTATATTATTATTTTAAATTATACTTCTCTATAATTAGTGGTGGGGTGGTGGTGGTTGTGGTTGTAGTGGGGATGTGGTGGTTGTGGTTGTAGTGAGGTGGTGGTGATAGTTGTCGTGGGGTGGGTGGGGTGAGGGGTGGTGGTTGTGGTTGTGGTTGTAGTGGGGTGGTGGTGGTTGGGTGGTGGTGCTGGTGTTGGTGGGGGGTGGTGGCGGTGATGGTGGTGGTGGTGGTGGTTGTGGTTGTAGTTGTAGTGGTGTGGTGGTGGTTGTCGTGGTGTGGTGGTGGTGGGGGTGGGGGTGGTGTGGTGGTGGTGGTGGTTGTGGTTGTAGTGGGGTGGTGGTTGCGGTTGTGGTTGTAGTGTGGCAGTTTAATTAATTTTTAAAAGCTTTCATTTTCCTAATTTTCTCTTTTATTTTTCTAGAAGTGAAGAAGCAAATTTTTGAAAGCAACGAATTGTTGCTTCTTAATTAAAACAAAAAAATTGCTTTAAGATACCTTACCAAACACTTGTTTTGCTTTCAAAAGCAAAAAAGTACTTCTAAAAAATCATACCAAACGCAGCCTTAGTATTGTGTTTGAAGATAAAAGTGTCATTTTCAAATGTAGTGACCCTAACATATAAATAAATACAATAGTTAATTAAATAAATTAAATAAGCATGAATGAAATCCAGATTTAAGTAGGTTGTATTATGCCTTTAATCAATGTAGAAATTAAAATTAGTTAACTTAAAAGAAATCATAATCTGTAGGTTAACTTAATAATACCACTTGTACTTTTTGGATAGGAAATGTGAACAGTTGGTGGTGATATATATTATTTATTTTTGTTATTATATTTTAGAATTGGGGTTAGACTATAATTAAGAGAAGTGTAGGGAGTGTGGTGTAATTGTGTGTATTTTAGTTGGGCTTTGAACTGGGTTAGTGGGCTTGGTTCAGGTCTGGTCGTATGGACCTATGTCTAGATCTAAGGTTAATTTAGTAATTGCATAACATTCAAATTAGATAGATATGGAAGGGAGAGTTTCCAAGTGAATAGGAGTTGATTTTGGGAAGGACTCTTAGGCTCTGTTTGTTTCAATGTAAAATAGGATACGGAAAACATTTTCAGCGAAAAATGTATTTTCCGAGTATTTGTTTCAATATAAAACTATATCCATATGTATTTCATTTTCCAAATATGTGACAATATTCTGGAAAATGACATATCTTTAAAAATTCCGTATGTCATTTTCTCGAGAATCAAGATTGATTCGAGTCAACACCATTGAAGTTATTTTTTTTTTCATTTTGTTTTCATCAAACCCATAACCAACACGTGTAGCCACCTCCACCACCTTTAATGACATCACCACCACCGCAACCGCCACCACTACCACTACCACCACTGCCACTACCATCACAACCGCCACCATCACCACCACCACCATCACTACCACCACCACTACCATCACCGCCACCACTACCGTCACCATCGCCACCAACACCACCGCTGTCACCACCACCACCACCACCACTACCACCATCACCACCACCACTGTCGCCAGCACCACCACCACCACCATCGCCGCCACCACCACCATCACCACCACCACCACCACCACCATTGCCATCACCACCATCGCGACTACCACCACCACCACCACCACCACAACCGCCACCATCATAACGACCACCACCATCACTGCCATCACCATCGCTGTTGTCACCATCGCCACCGCCACCATCACCACTGTCGTCACAACTGTCACCACACCTCCACTACCACCGCCACCACATTATCATTACTGCCATCACTTCTAACAGTGGTGCACCACTACTACCACCACCAACTATGGTGGTTGAACCACCACCACTGTCATCACCACCGCCATCACCACAACCACCACCGCCATTGCCACCGCCATTGCTATCACTACCTCCGCCTCCACCACCACCACCGCCACCACGACATTTACAGATGGGTTGAAAAAGCCTAAACCCCACCCAACTAATAAACAGTTCAGCTCGAACCCGGATTACAACTCATTTTCTATGATTATTTTCATGTACACCAAACATAAAAAAGTAAAAATTATTGATTTTCTACTCTATTTTCTAACTTCCAACCAAACAACTGAAAAATTCTAATTTTCCTGAAAACATTTTACATCGAAACAAACAGAGCCTTAGTGTAGAATCCTACCATATTAGATTAGGTATGTGCGTGTGATTCAAAGAGGGATTTAGGAAATTGATTTGAATTCAAAGGGAGATTTGGAAGATCCGTCGGATTATAGAAAGAGAGAAATAGGAAGGTGTGTGTGAATGTAAGAGGAGGGAATTAAGGAATGAGAACCAATAAAAGAGTTTAGAGGGTGCGTGAACAACAAGAGAGAGGGGAAATTAGGGTTGAGTTTTAGAGAGAGAAAGAAGAAGAGGGTGCTAGAGCAGAAAATAATACGTGAGAGAAGAGAAAGAAAATAGAAGAAGAAGAAGAAGAAGAAGAACAGAGTTTCTACAGTTTCTGGGATTTCATCAAAGAGGTAGGTTTTCTCATAGTTTATCTTCATATTATCTATAATAGTATCCATGAATATGCGTGAGAATGTATCTATGCGTATGTGCATATATATATATATATGTATTAAAATCCTAGAATGATATGGTGATTGATAGTCTCTTTTCGTAATTTTCTGGGTCATTGAATGTACATTAATGAATGAAAGTATGTCTAGATCCATTAAATATGATAAAATTCCTTATTTAAATCATACCTATGATTGTTAGGATTACTCCGCTTCAAATTTGGAGTGATTCCGATGTATAGAGCGAAAGTTATGACCAAAACATGTAATGGACCTCGGATCTGGGAAGTGTTGTTTCTCAGTGTCCGGTCGATCAATGGAGTCATCCAGTTGGCCGATGGAGTATTAGGGTCAACCAGTGGTGTAACAGGAAGGTCCGGTTGATTTAGGCAACTCCACTGTTTTGTGACCTGAATGACTCCGGTTGACCGAACAGTTTGGACGGTCGACCGAACAGTTAAAAATTGTGAGCTTTTGACATTTTAAAACCTGCATAATAATACCAAGTGAAGCAATGGATCATATGAACTTGTTAATGATGTTATAACACCTGATTTAGCAAGACACGAGTAGTGAGAGTATTATGAAAACATGTGAAGCGTGTGGGTTTGATTTAGGGTTGCGATACCTGAATAGGGTCTAGTATGAGATCTTAGTGGAATCTTCTTACCAATTAATATTCGTGTGTTTGGGCGCATGGATAGATTAGGGAAGGAGGTACCACTGGAACTCTCTTATTGATCCTCATGTGTGTGAATGTGTGCGATTGCATTAGTATTGATGTGTATGTGTATGTGATGGAATTGAGTTATGTATGGGTGTTGCATAAAACATGCATGAGTTATTTGCAAATTGCATAAAACTAGCATAAAATTATTATGTAGGAAAGTACCATCTTCCTTTCAGGGAATACAACCCAAAGGTAGGAATATACCATTGTCTTCCTTTCAGGGAATATCACCCAAAGGTAGGAATAATCATCTTCCTTTCAAGGAATAACACCCAAAGGTATGAATAACCATCAACACCTTACTGAACATACCCAACTCATGTATGTACACATACTCACAACAGAATCTCCTTGCTTAGGAATTCTGGAACCATGACCTCACTAGGATCATACACCAACTCTCATGCACACCTTATGCCTAGGTCTCACATGAACCATTCACATGCCTCATGCATATCATGCCCATACATTCAAATCAATTATATTCATATGTTTCACATGTTAAAACAGTTATACATGCTCTCATTATAATCATGGAACCCAACACTAGCTCACATAAGGTAGGAAAACATAACCATCACACCTCATTGATTCATAAACTATCATACACATGTTATATTGAGATTTCATTGTCACACACAACTTCATTAGCTAATCAACAAGCTATCTGCAATTTTTCAATAGAAATTGACAACCTTGCCCAATTTTGACTGGCCGACCTCCCAATCGACGGTTTGCCGAACCTTAGATTAACCCACTCAGTCAACCGACCTCCGTCGGTTGGCTAACCCAAAGCCATCCCAAATGTCCTCTGAGTCTCGATCGACCCCTCGGTTGACCGAACCCCTCCTCGGTCGCCTAACCCGAGACCCATTTTTCAACCCAGAATTCTAAATCGACCGAACACCCAACCGAACCCCTCGAATCTACCCAGAAACCTTATTTTCCTCAGTTCTCACTCCATACGTATATTACACACTATGTAACTCCCAAGTAACAATCAGTACACTTGCTTTCTCGTTTTTAACTATCATTATATTCATTTCACATATTCAATCACATATTCAATCACACATTCATTCACATTAAAATATCATTAGATAAAGGATCCCATGTAGAAATCACACATTCCATCACTATAGCATTGCCATACGATTAGTCATGCTAGCACATATCAAGTTACACACATAGTCTTACATTCTTAACATGTAAAACCCATAAATTAGATTTCATATGCATCTATTCACCATTATTACACAAAACTTATTTTCTAGGATAATGAAAAGAGGGAAATTAATGGAACCTACCTCTTATTGATTTCTCTGAAGATCTCTACAGCACTTTCAAAGATCAACACCAAAGTCCCTTCTTCAAGCAACTGTTAGGTCTTCTTCCTCCTTAAGATCTTCTTCTCCTATTCTTTTCCTTCTCTATAGCAACTCACTAGTCTCTTCCCTTTTCCTCTCTTGGTCGTTACCACCAAATCTAGCACTAATGGTTATGGAAACTTCTCATAACCATACGTTCCTAGTTGGAAGGAAGTTGAGAGAATCATGCATTCTCTCCCTCATTCAAATTCAAATAGTAAAATTATAAACTTACCTAAGGTATCCACATGGGCCAAAAAAACCAGCCCTAGATTCACTACTCCATGCATCAAACCCAAAAGCTCAATTCAGAAAATTTTGAAATTACACAAGTGACCCAATATAAATAAAATTATCACAATAGTCCTAGTTAGCATATTATTATTAAAAATAGCTACCAAGCTAGTAATTTAGATATAATGCTCATTATACTCTCTAATAATTCATTAAAAATTATAATTAAATTATATTAATTATATTATAGGGTACAGTTCACTACACATAAGTCACGTGTTTTCCTTAATTGTAAATAGCATTCAATGGGTTAGGGATTAGTAAGACACGAAGAAGGGTCTGGAGTTTCATGTTGGAAAGTTAGAATTAAGAAACGAGCGATATTGTCACGCCCCGGATCCCGGTGACTCATATCCCAAGGGGAAAGGCACGGATCACGAGGTATGACCTTCGGGATC
>JAUPMG010226139.1:0-23208 GCA_031762675.1 Pachysandra terminalis
ATTATTAATCAAAATATTATTTGTTGTTTTTTTTTTTAATTTGTATGTTCATAAATAATATATATTTTAATGAAAATTTCACTTTTTATTAACTGAGTTTATTATTTATATTTTAGAATTTATTACTTAGTACTTATTAAAAAAGAAAAAAAAAAGAAATTGGCTAAATTATGCTTATATTAAAATACTGTAAATAAAAAAATAAGTGAATTTATTTGGGGGAAATAAAAGAAATTTCGGTCTGAAATAAACGAAATTTCGGCCAATTTCGACTAATTATTTTAATTAAAAAAAATTCAACGAAATTTCACTGAAATATCCTTCCCGTGTGGCAACATGGGGCGCAAAAAGGAAAGTTTCGTTTGAGCAGCCAAAATCAGTGATATTTCCAAAATTTAAAACTATATATGGAACATTAATAATTGGTTTTTGGTTACCAGGGTTTTCTAGTGTGGACCTTCAGTTTTGGAAAGATAGTTGGAGAAATTATGCCCTACATTTACCACCAAAACCACCACTAGATTTGCTTTTCATAAGGAGAATTATTACTTTTTCTCACCTTTTTTTTTTTTTTGGCTATCCTTAATTGTAATATATATCATCCTAAAATACACCAATTGGTTTAATTATATTGATGCATGGAATATGCTCCCTGGCCTGTCTAAATACAAGCCAATTTGTCCACAAGATACCCTTTTCTTATATATAAAAAATCCAATGTATCACTGAGTTTGATACTAGTGCTCAATCAAACCCCTTTGAGTTTTATATATATATATATATATATATATATATATATATATGTGTGTGTGTGTGTGTATTGTACATGTATAATGTACATTGCAACAACACAGGCTCTGAAAATCAAGGATGCTTTTTATCAGTCTGGAGGGAAGCATCTTAATCTCACTTTTATACGACTAGAAATTGGTGCATGGAAAAGTAAGCTTTAAACACATTGATGATGTACTATAATATGTACCTGTCTGAGTTTAGGCTTTTGCCTTTTGCTTCCCCATTGATGATGGAATATTGTACTTTATATTCTTCTTAATAAAGTCATATCTTTTACTGATTATAAAAAAAATTAGAGTATTTGCCCTTAGCTGAATTTGCACTCAAAATACACCAAAGATCAATTTGACTGTCATCTCTTTCAAGTTATAATTCATGTCCTCTAGTAAATTTGTCTATTCTGTTTGAAGCCTTACGTGAAATCTGTTTCTCATAAAATTTGTATATTCTCATGTTGTATACTTCATCTGGATTATTTTTTAAATAACTTATTTATCAACTTATTTTGTGTGCCCGTGCATCGCACTGACTGCTAATTACCATTATGCCAAACCCAAGGGGGTGTGAATATAAATTTACCCTTGTTTTTATTGAATGATCATAACAACCACTTTACAGAATATTTATTATATTGCATTCATTCCCTATATTATCTTATCTTTACATCTATACCCCTCTATTTATCACATTTATTGCATTTGTATCCTTATGTTAAAACCGCATGACGTACTAATTGATTTTTGCACAGCGATCAAAATAACTTCATAAATAAGCTCTTTTATAAAAATATATTAGATATACAAAATAAATTCTTATAACTAAGAAATGCAATGTGTCGTTTTGCGGCGACATGAGCGACATCGGCGACATCGGCACATGTCGGCAACATGGACAAAATTTTCAGTTTTTTGAATTATTTTTTAAAAATTAAAAAAATGTTAGACATTTGTTTTTGCATTTTTTGATGTATTTAGATACTACTTAGGGTTGTTTAAAACTTGGGGGAAAAACCCATCAAAAATCTTACATTTCTTCAGATTTTCCCATCGTTTCTCCCATATTTCCCTTTTCCCCCCCTCATAGATATAGCACTTAATTTCTAGTTTTATATATGTTTTAATTGACTTGCATTCACTTTAGTGTATCTTAATTAGATACGGTATCTTTTTTTTACAGCTTACAGTATCCGACAACGTGTAAGCTAATCTCCTTCATGTAATGACTTTTAATGTGTAAGCATTTGTTTTGCATTTTTGATACATTTGGATGCATTTAGGCCTTAATTAGACATATTTAAAGTTTGGGGCCAAAAATTCATCAAAAACCTAAGATTTTTCAAACTTTTTCCTCAATTTCCCCATTTTTCCCCCATGTTTCCGACATGTCACTAGAGCAGACTGGCGACATCGACACCGTAAACCTTGCTCATAACTAAACTCAGCCTAAAAGTGATTACAATTATAAATTTTCCGTTATTATTTTAACCACGAGAGAATCTACTTTATAATTCCTTTTGGCAGATTCCACAACTTATTACATGATACATGATATTAAGTTTACTATTTTACAAAAAGAATATGTAATATATGATTTTTATCAAGGGTACAGGTGCAACGAATATGATTAATAGAGGGGTATGAATGAAAAAATACAGATAAGTGGATAATAACACTTATTCTATAAAAGATTATTACATCATTCAATTTATACACTATTGAAAAGGGTGTTAATTATTATTTTTTTTTTAAAATTTTCAAAAACTAACATTAAATGATAAATTAGTTGATATAATTAGGAATAATATTATTTTTCGATTTATTCTAAGAGGCGGCGGTTAAGTTTTAAAAACAACTATTCTCATCTTATTTCAGTTATAAAAAGAATGGCGTGACCAAAATATGGTTATCACATTTTATACATTTATCAACATGCAGTACTGCACTTGCCACACACTAGTAAAAATTAAAAAAAACGGGATCCTCTCAAGTTACAATCACCTGTTAGTTGATTTGAAACCAATCAGAAGACGACATGTGGGATTAAAATGTTACATCTTTTTAATATAAAGTGATTCTTTCCTCAATTTTTGTGCTTGATATTTTTAAATATTTTTAATTAGATTTTTGTCTCACGTGTCATCTCCTGATTGGTTTCAAATCAACTAATAGATAATTGAAACTTGTGAGGATCTGGATCCAAATAAAAAATTGACGTCGGCTTTCAAAAGGACAACAATTATGGTAAAGAAATGAGTATCAATACACCTATAAGAAATGTATGACATCTCCCATTATATCATGCTTGATTTATGAGCTAAGAAATCTCCTGATCTCGGAGAAAGCCCATTAGACAAACTGCCAGCCCATTTGGAGAGCATCTTTTCTGTACTGGTGACTTGGAACGAACTCAGATCAGCAGACGTCCAAGTCAATGGATTAACCTTAAACATTGATGCTAACATTAGCATTGTCGCAAAATGCATCTCATAATAAGGCTGCGTTTTAATATGAGAAAATGTGAGAAAGAAAGAAAGTTCACTTTTTTAGCTTACCCGAAACGTTTGCAAATCAAGAAAATGTAAAAAATAGTAGGACCCACTAGTTTTATGAGAAAACAAAAAGTAACACTTTTTCTTTGCAAGATTAGTCTGAAAATGCATCGTAAAAAAAAAAAAAAATTGTCTTCTTACATTGCCCTTCCCAAACATCTGAATTTATAAGGGTTGATATTACGGGTGCAACTCGATTCGGTTTGGTTCAAGTTAACATCAATCCAAAACCAAACAGAAATTAATAAAAGTTAACCCAAAACTAAATCGAACTTCCAAACCTGAAAACCAAACTGAAATGAAAAATCCTAAACCCAAACCATCACACCCCAATATAAATATATAAATATGTATAATTTCAAAACCAAAACTGAACTCAAAATATAGAAACCCAAACCAAACCCAAGTCAATTTGGGTAGGTTCAATTCCGGGTTTAACAGACCCAAGTTGCACTCCTGGTTGACTTAACATAAATGTTTTATGGTAAAAGGGCAGAATTGAAAATTATGTTTAAAATTCTTATGATTTTCTTGTTAGCATAACATAAATATCTTACAGTATAAGGGCAGAATTGAAAATTATGTTCATACAATTACATGATTTTCATTAATAAGCATGTGAGTTTCTTGCAAAATCCAAACTGCTCAGGAAAGTTCTTTTCACTTTTTTTTTTTATATTGATTTCATACATTTTACTCTCCTACATTACTTTTTCGCATTTTCTTGGTATCCAAACGGAGCCTCAGAGAACAAAACATCGCCCCTGATGGAATGATCGAATAAGGCATGGACCTCCTTGGAGAGGTTGCATGATCCAATCTTGCCAAGGTGAATTACCTCATTAACTTTAGTATAAATACGCATTGGTAGGCTGTTCTATGGACTTGTCTCGCTTGCACCCGATATAGAGGCCAACCTAAGAAAGAGAAAAGACAGATAAAAGAATGGATTATAATAATTCAGAAATTATAGTATGGAGTCCACAAATATTTTAGTTTGAAGAGAAATGGCTACCACAATAATGTGTTGAAACTTGAAGCAAGGTTTCAAGGATTGGACCGATCTGGTCCGTACTGGGATCGGCCAAGAACAATCCGGTTCCAAGTCACTATTGTATTGTGAGGCTCTGGAGGCGGTCCAAACCAGTATTGATCTTGACCGGTTCGGTACCACCGATTTGGCGACTGGTCCGGCCGATACAAAAAAAAATTTTAATTTACGAAAATAAAAATAGGCGGTATAGTTTTGGTACCGGATCCGAACCAGATGGTATTGCCAGTCCGGACCAGGATCGGCTGGGACCTGTCCGATCCCCGATCCCAAGACTTTAAACCTTGCTTGAAAGGGGTCCTTAATTACTGTAGACCACATTAAACTGAGAAATGTCTACAACAAAACAAGCAAGTTCTTCGAATAAAGCACAGAAAAAGATTAAAAAAAAAAAATTCGTCGATTCTATTATCAATCTCCATCTCTCTCAAGGGGGTTGGAACTTAAAATATATACCAAGTAAGGGAGAAAAAATAGAACCTTGAAAATGGATCCACGTGAAGTATTTGTATGCGACTTACAACCATCTCTTCTGGCGTAATTTTGAGATTGTTATATCTGCCCCTCCAAATCCGTTCATTATAGCGTTAGCCGAGGGGAACTCAGCTCTAGATGTCAGGCTAGAGGAAACAAGAATAAAGCAATAAGTAACAATACAACTAAAAAAATTAATCTTATGAAAGGGGTTAAATAGATATTAGGTTATTATGGATACAATGTGAGATTCAAATATACGAACAGCTTATAATTCCTGATGAGTTTAGCTTTACAGTATCAACGTTTAAACTAATTTATACAATTTGAGTAAGATGGGCTAGAACTTCATTTTTGGCCAAAATCGCTTCTAGTGTTACTTTCTAAGGCTAACCAACAATCAACACCGACTCTTAACTACACTTTTTTTTTATAGGGAGATCTGCAGAAACCCGTTGTACTGTTGCCATGGAAAAAGTAAGCTTTTAGAGCCACAATTGAATATCCCCAATTCCCCCCCACCCCACAAAAAAAAAAAATAATAATAATAATAAAAATAAAAAATATCACAAATTGAAAGGTTAGCATCATTCTCTCCTCTTGCAAAATGATGGAGAAAACGCTGATTATATTAGAGAAAAAAATATATTTTAGCCATATTGACTCTTGGAAGCTCAATAGAAGGGATACAGTATTACAATGCAACACATACCCCAGAAGATGGGTGATTTACCCTCTAGACCACCTTCACTCACTTGCGGCCGTTTGAGGCTATTGGCCCAAGATATAAAATGCCAAGCCATCATAAAGTTCAATTGGAAACCATATAGAGACATTTAAAACTTAATATAGAGATACACCATAAATGCTCCTAACCCTAGTGGTTCATTTACCTAGCATAGACAGCCTAAGCTATGATAAGCAAAAAGGATCCACTTCCTGGCTGTCCTTCACAGGAAAACCCTTGCTCCCTCCCTAGCTATGACTCCTGGATCTAAGTGGAACTTGTTCCATGCCTTCTTTGAGCATTTGCAGTATCTATGTGGCTCTTTGTTGCCAGGTAAGAGAGGCATCATATCGATTAGAACCACCAAGTTCCTCACCGGCTACCCAACATAATGCTCCTCTATTACCCCAAATTGCAGCAGTGCTCACTGGTATTGCTCATTTGTTATTCCATCATCAAAATTGTGTATGACAAATAATCCATTTCAGCATTGCACTTTCATTAATATCAGTGAAGGTGGTGTCAAGGGACTGATCTTTGAAATTTATCTACAAGTTCATTACAAGAGCCATTTAATAAGGTAATTAGAATGGTATCCTTCTTGGAGGAAATGTTTTCAGCAATCAAGCAGGAACACCTTATAGAATGTAAGCACCAAGATGAGGATGTTGAGATGGATGAGAAGCAAGAAAAACAAAGAAAAAAGATTAATAATGAGGATCTAAGGGAGCCTCAAATCATCCCAGGTAGATAAAATAAATTAAGCTGATAGAGCTGGTTTGGTGATTCAGATCATGAAAACAAGACCAATGAAAACATCAAAAGAAGTAGGGCTCTAATGGAGGCGAAAGTTTTAAAAGAATGATGTGGAAGGGCGTGGATGAGTAATTGAGAAAAGATTCAAACACAACTCAATGGAAACATGGTCCAAAACAGAAGTTGCCAACCCTGATAGCTGAGTACGGTTTAAGTGATGATGATGATGGTTTAAATCATAGTAAATCCACATTGACTCCTTGCCAACAACACAATAAAATGCCTTATCCCAATCACCAACGAGTTGGCGTTGGCAACATGACTCTTGTTTTGCCATCCTAATCTATCAAAAACTGATCATCAATCAGATTATGGTCTTCAAAGTTCGAATTGCTTCTAACAAACCCCTTCCATGTCTTTTTTCGTCCTCCTTTAGTCCTTTTAAATCTTTCAAAGTCCACCCTTCTATATCATCTCATCAGCGTCTCCTACTCTCTATTTTACATGCCCAAGCAATCTTACGTTGCGTTTGGCCCGGCTTGTGCTTTTGGATAAGTAGCTCAATGGGAGCACTTATCCACAGCAAATAATAAACTGCTTACTTGAAGAAAATAGCGTTTGGTAAATACATTTATTTAAGTGTTTATGAAAGTTTATGGATCAAATAAGTATTATGAAAATATTATCAAAGTTTAGAAATAACATTTATTTTAAGAGTTTATGAAAGTTTAGGGGTAAAATAGGTATTATGAAAATATTAATAAAGTTTAGAAATAGCTTCCAGCATAAGTGATAGGAGAAGCTGTTCTCAACAACTTCTCCTTATGGGTAGCCGTCCTCTACCGCCTATGGGTAAGCACTTACCCATTAAGTGTTACCAAACACACTTTTAATTTTAAAAAGCACTTTAATAAGCTATAAGCTGAAACAAGCACTTATATAAGCCGGGCCAAATGCAGCCTTAGCCTACTTTGCTATATCACTTACGGCAGATGGATCCATCGACGCCTTACCAAATTAAATCTATTTCTGCCTGGTTTTTAAAATTTATGTTGATTGCATTTTGAAAATTGCCAACCCTTACTATCTGCTAAGAAACATGTATCCTATGATTAATTTAACAAATACGCGTGCTACAAACAATTTTCCTCATGAAGTATACCATGCGTATTACCTTATTAAATAGCTTTTTTAGAGAACTTGTCAATTGTGAATTTTATAGATTGCCCCCCTCAGTAGCATCTTAGAGCAAGAACATGTTTATACACTGAGAGCACCAAGATAATAATATTGAGATGGCTGTAAGGCAAGGGAAGTAAAAGATTAGCAATGAGCATCCAAGGGAACCGTAAAGAACCCCAGGTAGATAAAGTAAATAAAAACTGATTGAACTAGTTTGGTGGTTGGCATCATGCAAAAAATGCCAGTGACAACAGAAGCAGTAGTGCTTTAATGGAAGTTAACATTCTAAAAGAATGATGAGAATACAGAAGAATGTGGATGATTTAGTGAGAAAAGATTCGAAGACAATTCAGTGGAAGATGTGACCCAAAACATAATCATGTAGCCAAACCTGATAGCTGAAGAAGGATTAAGTGATGATGGTAATTTAAATTTTCTAAATCCCCATTGATGACTCACCAAAATAAATTTATTTCTGCTTCGATGTTAACTTTGTATTGCTAGACTGCATTTTTCCTATGCTTATTAGCTAAGAAACATGCACCCTATAATTAATTTTATAGACATGTATGTATTGATGATTTATTCTTATGGTACATCAAACATATAGGCATAAATATATTGCAAGATAAACAATACAAAAAGGGAAACATGTGTGCCAAAAAAAAAACACTCTGCTGATCCAGGAATCATAACAATATGAATTAAGCAATCCACTTCAACATCAATGGACCAGGGAACAAGTTATTGTTGAAGGTTTGAAATAATGCTTTTGAATGCATGGCTTAGATTTACATGCCAGGTCATTTTTGGGTTGCAATATAGTGATATCTGATTGATGTATTCTCTTCAAACTAAAAGGAAAATTTTACAGGACAGCCATTAGGCCTGGCCTGCTATGATATATGGATCAGAATGTTGCCCAACAAAGAAGCAACATGGGCATAGGATGAGCGTTGCTCAGATGATGATGTTGAGATGGATGTGTGGGAAGTCTGGGAAAGATAAGGTAAGGAATGGACATATCTGTGACTGTCTAGGTGTTGCCTAAATAAAGCGAAGACCTACAGGATGCAGTTGTGAGCAACGTTGTCAAATCGTGAATGGAATCGAAAATCGTTAGGGGCCACTTAGAATCGAATAGTAATTTTGAATCGTAAATCGTAAGATTCATGGTAATTTTATTAGAAGTAGGATTTGGGGTCAAGGTTTTTGGATTTGTCTTAGGAAAAAGGCTTTTTATTGTTTAAAATATGTAACCAATATTTCTTTATGTATATTTAATTGTTTTAGAGCACAATATTCTATATAAACAAGAATCAAACAAGAAAAAGGGAAATCGTTCAATACAAAAGAAGAGGTCATTTTTCTTTGGTATTGCAGAGTTGAATCGTTGAATCGTATGAATTGTACGATTAAATCGTAAGATTCAATGTATAGATCGTAAGATTCAAACATAAACCGATTTCTTCACTGATTTGAATCGATCTAGGTTCAAATCAAATTGAATTGTAAGATTCATATGATGAATCATAAGAGTTTAACAACAGAGGTTGTGAGAAGGTGTCATTGAAGGGCTTAAGAGATCGTGAAGTGGACCAAAAAGAACTCGGAAGAATCAATCTGAAAGGATTCGGATAATCATAATCTGATCAAGACATGATTTTTGACAGAGTGGAATTGGGGAACAGAATTCATATTACCGACCCCAACTAGTTGTGATAAGGCATTTTGTTGTTGTTGTTGTTATGCTGTTGTATTATAACCAAGGGTATCTTCAAATGTGGAAAGTGCAGCATGATACCTATGTTATAGTAAGAAATCCACACTATTTCCTACCTCCCATACTTATATTTGTGGTGATAGGAAAATTGAATTGCTGATAATGTAGTAGAAAGAATTAAAGAAAATAAGGAAAAGGTAAAAGTATTTCGAGTATGGATATGATTAACAATGTTGGAAAAGTTCCATAGATACTGATTTATTGCATAAATTGGTAACTTAGATGCTGTTTTCTGATCAAAGTCGGCAAATAGGTTTAAACTGGTAACAGAAAACATTAGAACTTGGGAGTTCACTGAATTTTTCAGATTTTCAGAATCACATATAAATCATTTGAAATACTTTCACACAAGAATAACATTTGGTCTGTAATTCTGATAGCACCGCTAAATCTGATAAAATGTATGTGTGTGTATATATATATATATATGCAACATCATCAGGCAAACTCTTACATCCGAGGAACACTTTATTAACTGGAGAAAAGACACTCTGCAATGACACTATGCTGTTTCCACAACACCTCCATCTACAGTTCTAAAATATAATGCTTTGTTTAGTCTTATCATTTATAAAATTCAATAGACTTATAGTTGAATGACACCAAAATAACTAACAATGCTAAACCATATTCATGTACCTATGCTCGATGCCTATGGAAGTTTCTCTTCAAATGTGGTGCTATTGAAATATTTCAAACTAACAATTTTTTTCCCTAAATGGGGGGGGGGGAGTAAGGAAGAACAGTATGACAGTAGTTGTATGCAGATAGAATAGCAAGAATCAATTGCCTGTGAACAAGGAAAAAGTTTCATCTTTGATCTACAAATGGAAATCAAATCAATAGAGGAGCATAGTTAAAAAGTACTCAGAACTGAGCACCTACCTGCTCCGAACAACTACACATGGCATGCCTATGCGCTCAGCTCCAATAACTCCGGCTTGGCTTCCTGCAACAAGCACACAATTGAGGACAGGGATCCCTGCATATTCAGCCCCCGCAAGTAACGTAGCCACAATTTTCTGAAAGCTGAATGATTCTCAAAACATTAGATTTTATCAGTGGCAACTAGACTCTGATAATGACACAACTTGGACTAAATAATCACTAAAATACGGATGATGTAGGGCTTTGAATTCATAGAGCTAACCAATTAACATAACGATGAGATCAGAATTCAAGATTGAAAGCCAAATGCAGCTGCACAAATTCAGTATAACTGGGCCTAATAACCTTATAATATCTAGTAGGATCAGGAACCACAATTTTGTTTACAAATTGTTTCAAATCAGAATGTAAATAAGTGTTGCCATTTATTTCTTTCGAAGTTCCGATTTCCATAATAAAGATTATAGTTATAAGAGGACACAAACTGACATAGAATCATAAGAAAGCATGGTAAGGGTTTTAAGGTTAAAGATTATACAAATATTGTCAAAGTCTAGGACTCAAAAGTATTAAAAGCAGTTCAGATGAACTAGAAGAATATAGGAGATGTAAAGCACTTACCAGTTCGATGAAACCTGCTGAATGAACTGACAAATAAGGAAATGTGGTCTTAGCTAAAAAAAAATTGAAAAAAGGAAAACATGGAAGAGAATTAACAAAGCTTAGGTTTGTGAAATTGGAACCACAATAGAGACGAATCAGCACCTGGGAGCAGCAAATTATAAACAAGGGTGTTGTGATGAACATCTATGTCCTTATTATATGTTTATTTGAGGGTCATTCAATTTACTTACTAGGGTTATTTCTGGAATCCCCATTTTATATAAATATTTAATTGAAATGTTAAGTAGGGCTCTCATATTGAGAAGTTCCCAATCCTGTTCTCTTCTCTTTCTTTCCCATGGTTTAAATTTCGCTTTTTCCCCTTTTGGAGATAATATCTCCAGAAGTATACGCTGATTTCCCAGATATTAGCGAAAATTTGGGGAAATTTAGCTCATTTTTGGGAAATATCGCCACAATTTATTTTTTTCCTTTAAATATTGGTGCTCCTTTGAAAGCCAAATAAACTACTACTAATTTCCTTTTTTTTTTTTAAATCTTTTGCAAGATTTAGGTTTCTAATCCAAATCTGAAAACACCATTTGTTGATTTCATAAAATAATTATTTAGATATAAGATGTATGTTCATGAACTCAAAATGAAAATATCGATTTTAAAAGGGATAAAAAATCAAACTCTTGCAAAACATGTCTTTTCACTTTTCATACTTTAGAACTTAATGAAATTGTTTATTAAAATAACAAATAAAAATATTATTAATATAAGAATTATATAAATTTAAATAATTAAAATGCACTAGTAAAATGACTAATTTTTTGTAGTGCCCCATTTAAATTGTACTAGTCACCCTAGGGATTGCAACTTTAAGCCGACTTTACAGCTGTGATGTGATTTGTCATTTGTGAGATTGTATTTAAATCATGTATTTTGAAATTACATTTCTATGTTGTTTCTTATGACATTTAAATTTATTTTGATATTGTTTTTTTTTCTTTTGATGAACATTTATTTTGATTTTGTTTGGATGGAATAATACATGTTATATATCCGTTTATATCAGCATCACATATATTAGTGCCTTAAATGGGTGTTCATTATCATGCGTAGCAGTTCATTGTTATATTTTGAGTTATTTATGTGCATTTATATATCTTTTAGTCATCCTAAAGTTTCACAGAAACATTTCAAGTTTTTCCTAATTTTTCTTCAATTTCTCTTCATCTAGTGGAATATTCCGCCAAAAATCTCCTGAAATTTTGGCGAAATTTCTAGTGAAAGCAACATTGAAGACACTGCTCTTTTCTCTTATCTTCTATCTACTAAACCCTACATAACAACTTGGTATCAGAGCATAAAGATCCAAGGGGAAAAGTCATCTACAATAAAGAATCCATAGAAGGTTCCTAACGTCATCTTTTAGGTACTGATATCAGTGCAGACTGTGAATGTGATCCCTCCAAAACCGTGGCAGTTGACAGGATGCTTTTGAAATAATTGTAGTAATTTTCCAAATTTTTAGATGAAGATTTGAGGAGTAATTGATCTATTTTGGAGAAAATAGGAAACAAATCCAATTTCTGAAGATCAGTTTGAATGAATAGCATATATGATGAATGATCTGTTTGATTGCTTGTTTGAGAGAGTTTGAAGGAAGTTTAGTGGGTTGGGTATCCCTCTGTGCAAACAACTTGGTGAAGTATCATATACCAAGTGTTTATTTATTTTATTTTTTTTGAATAAAGAAGATAATATAAGTATCAGAGAAAGAAGAATTTACAGTTGTGACTTCAAAGGATGAAGGAACAATAAGAGAAAAAAATAAAACAGCAACACTCTATACAGTACTAAGGAGAACACACACTAGACAATATACACGCTGGAAGCGACGTCTCCACCATATCCTCTGATGGCATTCCACAGAATAGATACACTTGATGAACTCCTTCCCTGGCTAGTCTGTCTGACATCCCGTTAGCTGAACGGTGCATGTGGGAGAATGGGATATTCATCCCACAAATTAGCATCCTAGCTAGGCAAACCAGATACGACCATCTCCATGCAACAGGGACGCACTCCCTCATCCATGGAATAACGACCTCTAAGTCACCCTCTACCACTAATTCGTGTATCCTCAAAACTCTGGCCTGTCTCAAACCAGTCACTAATGAATGTTTATCAGTTCTGATAGCATTCCCATCCCCCTCACCCCCCAAGGGGCCAGAGAACACATGAATGATAGCCCACCCATGGTCTCTAAATATTCCCCCAATCTCAGACACACCTGAATTGCCCAAAGAAGCCATCAAAATTTAACTTAACAACACCTAAATTGGGTGGCTACCACCTCTCGTGGCAACCGTGCTCCTATAAACCGGTCCATTCTAGGGTTTCCCAATTCCTATTCCTATTCACATTTGAAACTGAAAACTCCCTAAAATCTGGGCGCACACACATCCAAGATGCTACCATCTGCATGACATGGTCAACCACATCCTAAATACTCTGCTTCTGAAATATCCTTCTTTTCCTCTCCATCCATATCAACCACAAATCCACAAAGAGAACTCCTCTGTACATGATTCGGCCTCTCTTCGCTAGGCCCGGGAATCTCCACTGAAACTCCAATAGCATAGCTGATACTACTAATACCCAATCAATCGTCTGTAGCAATCTACAATAAATCCCAAGTTCGAAAGTGCAATGCAGAAATAGATGAGATACCAACTTGTCACTACGGCCACACAAACAGAAAATCTGAGGAGAGATAACCAAGTATTTCCTTCTCTTTTGAAGACTGTCATGAGTGTTTATCTTATGCAATATGACTATCCAGACAAAGCCCTTAATTCTAGGTGGGAATGGCGGTTTCCAGATGGAATGAAATGGGAAGCCAGGGTAAGAGAGGGAACTATCATGTGTAATGACCGTGAAGAACGACTTTGTTGAGAATATACCCTGTTATCTGGAGACCAGATTCGAGTCCTGAGAGTTGGGGTCAATACTCAGGTCCTGAAGCAAGAGGCTGAGGGAGGGAACTATCATGTGTAATGACTGTGAAGAACGAATTTGTTGAGAATATACCCTGTTATCCGGAGACCAGACTCGAGTCCTGAGAGTTGGGGTCAATACACAGGTCCTGAAGCAAGAGGCTGAGGGATGCAAACTCAGCAATATCCGCATGCCTAAGATCTCTATGGAATTGGCTATTCCAAGTAAATCCAGACTCAGACCATGACAGAATGTCTGCCACCTTGGCATCCCTTAAGGTGGCTAACCGACACAAGGTGGGGAAACAGCAGCAAAGAGAGATGTTTCCCCACTATAACTCAGTCCAAAAGTGAACGGAGGACCCCGACCTTACCCTAAAGCGAAGACAAGGATAGAAATCGATGCAATAGCAGACATCGCCTTCCATGACCAATTGTCGAACATCCTCACCCCCAGAAGGATATCCCAACCATTTTCATGTTGACCATATATGTTTTTAATAACATTTCGCCACAGGGCATCTTTTTCCACATTGAATCGCCACTTGCCAAGAAGAGCCAAATTCCTAATCGCAATGTTGCCAAGATTGAAATTCCCATTCTGCTTTGATCTACATACTACCTTACATCTCACCAAGTGATCCTTCTCTTTTCCTTGACGTCCCAAAGAAAATCCCGTTGACATTACTCCAGAATTTTAGACACTTTGGTTGGGCATTTAAATATTGAGAGGTAATAAATATGTAGGTTAGTCAAAGCTGCCTGGATCAGAATGATACGTTCACCAAAAGATAAATAATTACGTTACCAAGTGGCCAGTCTGCTCTCCACCCTCTCAATTAATGGTTCCCAAAGCTGAATAGCTTTAAGGTTCCCTCCTAATGGTAAGCCCAAGTACTGCAGGGGCCAATCTGCCACACCACATCCTAGGATTTCGGCGAGCTCTAATAGAGAGGTACACCCCACTCCTATTCCTGAATGGTGCTCTTAATTAGATTAACCTTAAGCCCGAACACCATCTCAAAACATCCCAAAATACATCTAACCCAGAACACGTGATTGTGAGAGGGCTCCAAAAAACCAATGATGTCATATACAAATTGCAAGTGGGATACCTCTACCTTCTCTGCCCCTACACTAAAAACCCTGATCATCCCTCTCTCTCCAACACTACTAAAGAATCTACTAAGGATATTAATAACTAGGGTGAACAGAAGAGATGACAACAGGTCCCCCTGTTGTAGACCCCAAGACACAGGAACCAAACCCTTTCACTCCATCAATGATGAAAGAAAATTGGAAATTTCTAAGGCACCCTCCAGCTCACTTTCTCTAGCTAATTCCAAACCCTTTCAATTCCAATACCGCATCCAAAAAATCCCACTCCACTTTATCATACGTCTTCTCCAAACCAACTTTGCACACCACACCTTACCTTACCTTCCCGACCTCCTCCTCTCCTCCATACATTCATTTGCAATCAGAACACTATCCAGTACTTGAAGTAGCTTGATAAAGTTACCCTAGTTTTGAGAAACTAGCTGTGAGATAACCTCCTTTAACCTATTGGATAGCGTCTTAGCAATGATTTTATAAAGACTCTTGGTGAGACTTATTGGACAAAATCCTGTATATCTAAAGCCCATTGTTTTTTCGAGATAAGGACTAGGAATGAGGCATTGGTTATCATAGTCACTACTCCATTCTCATATAACTCATGAAACACACTCATTAAATCTCCCTCCACTACCTCCCAACAGTCCTGAAAGAATGCAAATGTAAATCCATCCGGCCGGCCACGAGGGCTTATCTTTATTGATATCATTTACAGCTCTTCTGACCTCCGCTATTTCAAACCTTCTCTCCATGACACTGATGAACTCATTACCAGCTTAGGCCCTCATAAATTACACATGTTGAATCTCCATTTTTGTTCCGATTTGTACAGGTCCGAGAAAAAAGAAGAAAAGGCTTTCTCAAAGTCACCATCTTTTATAACCTCACCCTCTACTCTCATTCTAAGGATCTGGTTTTTCTTGGTACACGCATTCGCTACCTTGTGAAAGAAAGAGGTATTCCCATCCCCTTCCTTCAACCAGAAGGTCCTCGATTTTTGTGTCCATGTGACCTCCCTTTTCAGGGTCTTATCTAGATCTCTTTTCAGACTACTACTATCTGGTCTCTCTTCCTCACTTATCCTAGCCAGACTCTCCTTCCTATCCAAACTTTCAATTCCCTACAAGTTCTTCCTTCTTTCTTGGATATTACCAAAAACCTCCTTGTTCCAAATTTTGATTTTCCCTTTCAAGGATTGTAAACTCTTCATGAATCTAAAATCTGCCCACCGTCTTCTACTATTCTGATTCTCCTCCCACCACTCCCGAATTTTCTTATTGAATCCTGGATATGAGAACCATATATTTTCAAATCTAAATGGACTTAGCCCTAATTTATGAGGTGCAGTCGAAATCAATACCGGGAAATGGTCATATGTGGGGAGTGGGAATGCGCTCTGAACTATAGATGGGAAGAGGGAGTCCCAATCGTCTGTGGCAAAAAATCTATCCAGTCTACTGCACACAAGGTTTTCCTGTGTGTTGGACCAGATATTCTGCTCCCACCAAAGGGTAATCAATCAACTCATGTTCACTTATGAATATTGAAAAGTTTCTCATGCTTCTTGCTGACCTATTACTCCCTCTCTTCTCATGATTGTACCTAGTGGCATTAAAATCCCCCACAATACAAGGTAGAGATCTAAGAGCCCATATCTTGGAAAATTCCTTCCAGAAAGAATTTCTCTTTCACAGACCATTAGGTATGTACACACCAACCAATAACCACTCACATCCATCATCACAGTTTTTAAATTTCAAGAATATTGGAAAAGGTGCCTAGATGTACTAGTTTCCCCTCCACACTTGACAAATCCCACATTACCAAGGTCCCATCTGATGCCCCTACAGAAGGGAGATATTCCCATCCTTTATTTATGTTGCCCCATACATGTCTGATCAACCTTCTATCAATTGATGCTTTTTTGGTTTCTTGATTAATGACTATTTCTGGTTTTTCTCTCAGACACAAGTCTCTAGCCGCCCTTTTTTTCTCTACTCCCCCCAACCTTCTAATATTCCAACTGATCATCTTCATTAATAACTTACCGACGCTTCCCCTCTCCCTTTCCTAGACCCCTTTTCCTTCAAAGACCACTCAAGGTTTTTTAGTTCACTTCTCTTTGAGGAACTTCCACTCTCCAGATTCCAGTCCTTCCTTGGCTCTCCTAAAAATCTTAACACCTCTTTTGGGTCCACCTGATTTTCCCATTTATCATTTGCCTCAATTCAGAACATGTATATTTCCACTAATCTTTTGCATTCACATCTTTTCTCACCCATAACCTGCTTATCACCCACATTCATATTATTGCAGATCACCGATTCAGCTTTGCAACATTGCAATAGGATTTCAGCCGAACGTCTTTGCATAACAGTTTATTAAATTTGCATGTGAGAGTTGAATAAACAAAAGATGTAATGTCTGAAGCGAACCAACTTTCAAGAAAGTCTGGAGCAGCTTCTTTGTACCCTATGAGTGCATCAAATGATAATCCTACAATGAAATAACTTCCTTGTGGTTGGGTGAAAATAAATATCTAGCTAGGTCCATTCTGATAGGACAGGAGATAAAATGATGTGAACAGGAAGATTACTGAACCAAAAATATTTGACCCATTTCATGAGAAGTGCCTCTGAGAGTTGAATAAATGGATGTAACATATGAACAGGGTTATCAAGGCAGTCGCCTAAGTGTCTAAGCGATTTTATAAGGGTTCAGGCAAGGGTCGCATAGGCTGAGTGTGCTTGCTTAGATGAGCGCCTAGCTGCTTAGGTAACAACCTAGGTGACAAGGCGACCGCATTGATGGCTAATTCACCTGGGCAGTTGCTCATTGTGTATTGTGAATTTTTACATTTTAATTAGTTTAAGTTTCAATTAGTTTTTGATTTAGTTTAATTAATATTATCAATGAAACTTACTGATAATATATTATATCTTTTATGCAGGTAAACTTAAAGCCTTATTGATTTTAACTTGTAAGCATCCAGGTCTCTAGAGTCTACTCTAACCCTAATAAAGCATCCAAGTTTTATTGATTTTAACTTTTTTTGTTTTTTGTTCCAAAACAAATTTTTATAATTTTTTAACCTGGTTTTTTTTATTGGATTTTACATCATTCAAACCTCAGTAAATTTATTATATGATTGCTCTTCATGTTAGGCTATATCGGAAGAAATAATGTTATATTAATTTCTGTTTCAAATTATTGGCATATTCTATTTTTATAAATGCTATATATGTCATTTATTTATTATAGGCTCCAAGGCGATTTGATAACATTGCATATGAAGTGAACCAACTTTCAAGAATGTCCGATACATCTGGAGCAGCTTCTCTGTACCCTATGAATGCACCAAAATCAAGGTTTTAAATTTCGATTACACTTGTGATTTCACCAGGGCGGGCTAGGGAAATTTTTCCGAAAGGGGAAAATATCGCCGAAATATCTCCCCCGTATTTTGTGTCGCCAGCAGCATGCCAGCAAAATTTAAAACCTTGATCAAAATATAATTCTACAATGCAAATATCTTACTTGCAGCTGGATGGAACTAATTATCTATCTAGGTCTATGTTGATAGAACAGGAGTTAATTGGATATGTCAATGGGAAGCTTACTGAACCAGAAATCTCGAACCCACTTTATGAGAAGTGGAAGGCAGAAAACTCCATCATGATCTAATGGTTGATTTTGTCCATGCAACTGGAAATTAGTAACAGCCAGTGAAGGGGATTTAGGATACTGTGTTTCGGATCTATTACTAAGTAGGGCACACAGGATATATCAACGGGAAGCTTACTGAACCAGAAATCTTGGACCCACTTTATGAGAAGTGATAGGCAGAAAACTCCATCATGATCTAATGGTTGATTTTGTCCATGCAACTGGAAATTAGTAACAGACAGTGAAGGGGATTTAGGATACTGTGTTTCGGATCTATTACTAAGTAGGGCACACAGGTAGAATCTATCAGCTACAGCAGGACATTTCCCAATTTCTTCAATGGAGAAGTCATTAAATACATACTTTGCCAATTTGCATAGAATGTGAGAAGAGTTTGATCACTTTCAAAACTATGTCTGTGCCCCACTGCTGCGGTAAATTATAAGACGGTGAAAAGAACTCGCATCCTTTTATTAGAGGGAGGGATTGAATCCGAATTTAAAGGCTTTATATAAATTCTGAGAAAGGAGCCACTTCCATGCTGGAACTTTCAAGATTCCTCAAGCTCAAAAGTAAGTGCTGGAGGCTACAACCAAGCTGTTTTTCTGGGCATCTTCTTTGAAAGAGTTCCACAGAATTAAGGCAGCTTAACTTATAGCCAGTGGGATAGAATCTTAAAAGCAAGATAAGAGATCTGCAATAAGTGAAGAATTTTCTTCTGTTTGTACAGTATGAACTAGCTACTTGTAAACCGTCATTCAATTTGTTCTTTCAGCAATTATCTTCCCGTCTTTCATACACAAAATATTATCAGCAAAAGAATGATATTTTCTCTCCATTACACAGTCCAATCACTTGCTTGGGTAATGCCCCTCATACGAGATGAACCCATGTCACAGGAAGTTCACTTTAGTAAGTTTAGTTATAAGCAAAAACATGGTTCCGTTTTGTGAAAATTATGCATTTCCTTTTGGTTCTCTCCCATATTTCCAATTGTCATCCCCGTCATGTAAGACGAATAATTTTCAGGCACCAAAAGCTTGAATAAACTTGTAGAAAAAATTCAAAAAAATCGATTAAATTTCATGTCAAAGTTCAGATAAAAAGCAGAAAATAGACTGACCTTTCAGTTGTAGTGTTATCGATATCAACACTCAGTTTCGGCATAGATGCAACCTCCTCAGCTATCCTTTGCCTTTCAGCAGAAGCTGGTCAGAGTGAAAAAGCCATTTAAAATCTTCTGTATGCAAAAGAAATCATTAAATAATGAAGGCAAACATCTTAGGATTAGAAGTCAACCAGCTTTGTTTGCTTCTTTAGCTAATTGCTCTTCCAAACCAGAAGATACTCCTTTACCAAGTACAAATTGACCATAAAAGCTTTGCTCAACTTCCTCTCTTCCAACAATCTTTATCTTTGAAATTCTTTCATGGCCAAGCTTTCGGATAATAAACCTAATAGTATTCAGCAGAAGGAATTAAAATGTAGCTTATTGCAGCATCATGTTGCATTCATACCACAGCAAACACTCCCCTCATATTTCTGTGTAAAACTACAAGTTTTTGTATCATCCCAATAGTAACTGGATAAGGCAATAACAAACAAACCTGGCTAATGTATCCCCAAATTTACTGTATGCTGTTAGTAGAACAATGGGTACGCCTCCTTTAAGAGCATCATCAATAAATCTGCAAATAAAAATTCCAAATAGTGTCAAAACCAGTGTTTTAAATTTTGCCACTACTCCAAGGGGCAGCGACACGAATTTTTGGGGGAAATAGAAATTTCCGCTATGTTACCAACATTTCAGCAAAATGTCAACAAAAAATAAGATTTATTTATTTTTTGTAAAAAATTAAATATATATATATATATATATATGGAACGTTAGAAAAGCTTAATGGCTCATTTTACTCACTTCCACTAGGGGTAGGGGTGATAAAGATGACTATGAGCCAGCTGGGCAGTCTCTAAGAATGTGATGTATCCATGTGCTTGGACTTGATGTTGGATTATCCTGGACTTTTTTATGTTTTATAGAGTTATTTAACTTCTACTTTGATTTCCATTGTATATCACTTTGCTCAATGTTGATGATGTTAAGCCATGTTAGCCTTGATATATGCAATATGCATCTATTCATCATATTTTAAGTTATTTTTAACTCATTATCTTTTATTTAGACCATTATAAAATTTCACATTGTAATTCAATCATTAAGACATTATTTCTCTATATTTCCTCTACACAATGCATATAGCAATACTTGCCTACATATGTGTGAATGACTCATCCTAATCATCAAATGTTTTTCCAACTAGTTGGGGTTGGGAACAAGAATCCTGATCCTTCATCCCAATCTTTGAAAAAAAACATATTCAGTCAAATTACGAGTCAAGTTCTTTTTGGTCTTCCTCTCCCTCATATCATTCAATGATTTCTCCCTCACACCCCATAACTGCTTCCATGGGTCTTCACTTTACATGCTCAAACCATCTTAACCTACTTGCCTTTACCTTATCTCTTATTTGAGTCACACCTAAACACTCTCGGATATGTTCATTCCTCACCTTATCTTTTCTAGACTTTCTGTTACAAATAAAGGGCATTATTGTAATAACATTAGTTTTAGTCTATGGGTATAAAACCCAAGTTGTAGATACTTAGAAATCAATTAATCAAAATCTTTTCTCCTTTAATTTTTCTGCTAATTTGGTATCAGACCCTAACCCTAACCCACCTTCCACCACCACCGCCGCCGTCCACCCTCTTCACTCTCGCGCGTGCCACCGCCACCCTCTTTTTCTCTCTCGCGCGCGACACCACCACTGCCTCTTCTTCTTCTCTCTTGAGCGTGATACCGCACCGTCCCTTCTCCTTCTCTCCCGCGCGCGACACCACCACCGCCTACCACACCGCCCCTTCGCCTTCGTTCTCGCGCGCGACCGACGCCCCCCCCCCCTTCTCTTGTTCGCGCGATCACCCTTGTTGAATGCCCTAGGTTTGTTTCTTCTCTGCTATTCTGAGAAAACCTAGGGATATACCCCTAGTGTGGGTTGTTGTGGTTTTGGGAACCACAGTTTGGATTATTTGTTTGGATTCTCTATGGCAGAATCTTCCGGTGCCCGTTCTGTTTGGCACCTCCCGTGTCCGGTGGGAGAGTTACTAGTGTCCTGTTGAATGAACGCAATTTTACTGCTTGGTCTCGGTCCTTGAAGTTGTCTATTGGTGGCCAAGGTAAGTCTGCTTGGCTTTTGAGAAAAGCTCCATGTCCGGCTGATAATAATCCCAAGGCGGATCAATGGGATATCAACAATTGCCTAATCTTGAGTTGGATATACGGATCTATGGAGCCGCATATTTTTAATATGTTAATGTATCATGAGACTGTTGATAGTCTCTGGAAGTCCTTGACTGCGATGTATGCTCATTTCCGGAATGAGGCTTGGTATTTTGAGTTTTTTTCAGGAGGTCGCTTGTGCCACTCAGGAGAACCTTGGTTTGACTGTGTCTCAGTTTTTCGGGTACTTACAGGCTCGTTGGGATGAGATGGTTCAGTACGATCCAGTCGATGACTTTGGGACGGTGGCATCTGTGGCTGTCAAGAAGTTGGATCGCCTCCATACTTGCTCCTTTCTTATGGGGCTTAAGCCCGAGTTTGAGTATCTCCGCACCCAGATACTAAACTCATCTCCAATGCCATCCTTGATGGATGTGTTTGCTATGATTGACCAGGAGGAATGTCGGCGCCTTATTTCTACTCCTACAGCCATACCTACCACTGGAGGGGTTTCTGATCAGATGGCTTTCGCTACTTTTGTGGGTCAGTTCAGTGCTCGGTCTTCTGGTGGAAAGAGGGCCTGTCATCACTGTGGTAATGCTGGCCACCTAAAGGAGACATGCTGGAAACTTCACCCTGAGTTAAGGATACAGTTCCGAAAGAAGATGGGACCCCCTCCTAGAACTGTTGCAGTTGCCAAGACGTCAGAACTTCCTGCTCCTTCGGTCTCTGCTCAAGTGGCAGAACTTCAGGCACAGATGGCCTTGATGGTACACCGGGCTCTGCTCCGGCTCCTGTGCCTCCCATTCTCTCAGCTGCCTCCGCAACTATTTTATCCTCAGGTATCCCCATTGCTTTCCATGTTCGCTCTGAGTCTCCTTCATGGGTTCTAGACTCCGGTGCGAATGATCATATGACAGGTGATTTGTCATTTTTTTCCTCACCATTGACTCCTACACACAGATCTATACGTTTAGCTGATGGCTCCGTTACTACTATTAGTAGTGAGGGGAAGATCAAACTCTCACCTGATATTACTCTTTCCTCTGTCTTTCTTGTTCCCAAATTTGGTTTTAACCTCTTATCTATTAGTCATCTTGCCAAATCCTTTGATTGTGCTGTCATTTTCTTATTTGATCGTTGTTTCTTACAGGAACGGACTTCGAAGAGGATTTTTGGCACGGGATATGAGCGCGATGGGCTATACTATTTTGGGGACCCACCACCTTCTCAGCCTCCTGATCATGCTTTGCAAGCAGTTACCACGACTGTGTTTGATTTTCCTTTTTCTGTTTCTGCACGAGACATTCATTTGTGGCATGTCCGTTTAG
>JAUPMG010226347.1:0-15563 GCA_031762675.1 Pachysandra terminalis
TAATTAATTAAATAATTTAAATGAAAACAAATAATTAATAATAATAATTAATTAGGAAATATTCCTTTAAGGGTCCAAGTCATTACACTAACCGGCATGCTGGTTGGTCTGCCTGTAGCATCGACAAGGGTCAAACATATCAATTTTAGAGTCTTAAGGCTGCCCGGTAGGCAAACCTGTAACATCGGTTGGCCACTGGCAGCCTAGAAAGGGTCCAACTTGTCTACGTATTTGGTCTAAAGCTGGCCGGCAGCCTTATTGGCACATTGGTAGGCTAGGAAGGAGCTTATTTTTCAGATCTCAGACACATATGGCCACCGGTAGCCTAAACAGTACTCAAAAATCAAATAGGGGGTGTCCGACAGACTACCCCTGGGTAAACTAGCAGGCTGCCGGTTTGCCTAGAAACTCTAATTTAGCACAATTTTAATTTTATAACTTGTTTTTAGAATTTGTTTTCAACAGAAACTCTTATTTAAATTAAATTCCGAACCAAACCCAATCAGATAAACAATCAAAATCTTATCTTCCCTTGGTTAGGATGAAATCCTTTTAGAAAACTCAAGTTTTTTATGGAAAAACAACTTATGCTTGAGTTGAATTCAATGTGCTATGTCATATTCAAAGAATATGGCATATCACCTAATCCAAATAAAAAATATAAGATAATCGAATCTACTTACCTTGCTCAACGCTTTGGATCTTCCTCTCCTTCGGCTCAGTTCAGATTTGAACTGTTCTTCCTCACCTTTCCAGCTCCAGCTATCAACCCAGATTTTGGTTTAATGGTTTAACAACCAAACCAGTGCTTATATAGTTTTTAATCTTGTCTCCTAGTTGTTATAGAGTTAAAGTTAATTTAGGATTAAGTTTAGTTTATAGCCATTAGATTAGATTAGTTAATTTTACAGCCTTTAGATTAAAAGTGTTCTAGTTCTAGTGTGAGTTAATGATTGTTATTATCTAACCTTATCCTAAATAGATTAGGTTCTTTAACCTTTAATCCTAACCTTTAGGTTAGTCTAATTAATCCTAACCATTGATTTTAAGTCTTCTAATTCTATTACGAATATTAGTGGTTGTTTTAATCTTAATCCAATGTCCTAGTTGAATTATAACTTCGTCTTGATTTATTATTATTTAATTAGTACAAAAATTACTTCTTTAATTAAGCTATTTGGGCTTAAGTCTAGTTGGGCCTAAGTCTTATTGGGCTTTAGTTAAGTCCAACTAATTAATTATTAGAGCTAGGTCCTGTTTGGTTAGTTTTATTTAATCTATTAAACCAGTTTTCTATTGAAGCTGAAATGACCTTTGTTTATAACCTATAGTTTTAATTTATTAATTACTTTAGGTTAGTGGAATTATTAGCTTTTAAATTATAATTAAAATTTCCTAAATTATCTTAGCTACACATTATAACTTAAAGAGTTATGATTGTGTGTGAAGCACTTTAGTTTCCTATTGTGCAACCCACCAATCACAAGCAGTCAAAGTCAAAGGTGTAACTATAAAATTTTAAATTAGCCCTATATTTTTAATTAATTACAAATTAATCCATATAAAAGTTTGGGTTATTACAAAACTTCTGATTATTCATTAAGTGTAGCCACCGGTAGGCTAATCGGCACACCGGTTGCTAACCGGTCACTTAAATAGTAACCAAAAGTCAACACAAAGGCTTCTGGTAGGCTAACCGGTACACCGGTAGCCAACTGATAGCTTAAACAGTGTTTAAGCTAAGGGCTTTAGGGGCGATTCTGGCAGGCTAACCGGCACACTGGTAAGATGTCGGATTGGGTTTTCTGGGTTTTCCAAATTTAACATACAGTTTGTATTTTGGTCATAAATTTGTGTATACTTATCGGAATCACCTCGAACTTGTTTTGATGGGTTCCTCACGAACAGAGGAAGCTTATAAAAATATAAAATAAATTATATAAAATAAGTACATAGGTCCGATAATCGATAGTTCAGGTCTGCAAAATGTTCAAGTTTAGGTCTTATGTAGAAAAGTATAGAAGATAAAGAATTTAATGTTGGGCTATGTCATACTCATTGAATATGACCTAGACACCTAGATTAAAATAAAAAATAAAGAGTAATTGAATTACTTACAGTGCTCTAGTTCGTCGGATCTTCTTCTTCTTCAACCTAGTTCAAGTCTGAACTGTTCTTCCTTAGCTTCATCTTCAGCTTCAGCTTATGTTTAATGATTTGGACGTCCCATGTAGTGTTTATATAGTTTTTAATCTTGTATCGTAGTTAATCTAGAGTTATACTTAGTTTAGGATTAAGTTTTGGTCTATAGCCCTTGTGTTAGATTAGTTTATTTACAGCCCTTCGATTAAAGTGTTCTAGATCTAGTAGGATTCAATCATTGGTGTTACCCTACTTTAATCCTAGTCTGATTTTAAGTCTTTTACCATTAATTTTCAGTTATCCTAATCTTAATTGGATTACCATATCTAGTCTTGTCCATTTTAGCTTAGGATTGTTTATCCACCCTTAGATTAGATTAATGTGTTCCTAAACAATCTTAACCATTGATTAAAGTGTTCGAATTATTATCTAATCTAGTTTCCTTATTAGTTTAGGATTAATTCCTTAATTATCTTAATTAATCTTGTTCGTTAAATATTGTTAGTTAAATTATGGCCTTTAGATCTAAGTTCCAACTTATAGTTAATTTAGTATTTATCTTCTTTTAATCTTTAAGTCCTATTCTAATTAGAATGTAGATTATTCTTATTTAGTGTCCTTGTCTTACTTAAACTAGTCTTTCATTATTTTATTTAATGTGGAATCCTAATACAACTAATAGGTTTCATTTTAGGATGTTTAGGACTCCTAATCACTTTCTCACTCAAGTTTTCTAGAAGGCTTTTATTAAAAATGAGATTAGCTATGTTTTAAGTTTAATTTGTGGGTTTTGGGCCTTAAGCCCATTAAGCTAATTAGTTAATTAAGATCCTGACTTTATCACTTAAGCCCAATTAAGGTTTATAAGCCCAATTGCTTTTAATTAAGCCCAAGACAATTCAATTAAGCCCAACACTTAATTAAATAAGCCGTAAACAATATAATATATTTTAATGTATGATTATATAAAGTTATCATATAATAATATAGGTTAAGTTAAGTACATAGTTTATTACATAAGTGTTTAACGATATAGCTTACCGTATTAAATTACTATTGTACCCTTGTTTGAAAAGGAATCTTCCATTTCAGTTTTTCGTACTGTTACATTTGTTTCAATAACTGAAGGGAGCCACATACTTCTCTAAGATAGATCTCAGAATCGGGTACCATCAACTATTAATTAAGGAGGAGGATATACCAAAGACAACATTCTGGACGAGATTTGGTCACTTTGAATTCGTCGTCAAACCGTTTGGATTCACCAATGCACCAGCAGCGTTCATGGACATGATGCAACGGAGTTTCAGACCCTACCTCAAAAACTTCATAGCCGTGTTCATTGATGACATATTGGTTTACTCTCAAACCAAGGAGGAGCATGAGAAGCATCTGAAACTCACCTTACAAACTTTGGCAAATCACAGTTTGTATGCCAAATTCTCTAAGTGTGAATTTTGGAGAAAGGAGGTCAAATTCCTAGGACACGTGGTGTCTAAGGATGGAATTACAGTTGTCTAATAACCTAAATAATTCATAAAAATAATAACTGAGAATCTTAGGGTAGAAGAGTAATTTATTTAAATTGATAAGTCATTCAGTAAATTTAGTTTAGATCATTAATTGATTAGTTGAACTTGATAGACTTAAGGGTAATATTAATCAGATAGTTTAAATTAGTAATTAAATAGGAATAAAATATTATGGTTGCTTTGATCTTCCTATGTGCGCAATTTTGTATTCTATATCGCTTAATGTTTGTTACCCTTGGTTGGATCGCCAATCGGATTAGATCCGGGCATGCGATCAAACTTTATGTGATTTTGAGTGTTGCTGCTAAGTATGGTAGCTTAACCCTTATATGTTGGGAGAGTGGCAAAGATGTTATATTTGTTCATTGATGAGGTGTATGGCTAGGATTTTAGTTGTTAGAGTTGTGTGGCTTAGATCTAAGCTAGGGTATTGTTTGTCTTTAGTGGGTGTGAGGTGTAAGGTTAGGATTAAAGTGGGTGTAAATGTGTGGTATAGATTGGAGTGGTTGGGATAGTTAGGTTTGAAGGGCTAGGATTAAAGTGGGTGTAATTGGAAGGCTAGGATGGGGATAGCAAATGGAGGGTTGAGATTGGAGTTGGTGAGAGATGGATGGTCTAGATCTAGACATGTCTGTAGGGTTTGGTTTGAGAGGGGGAGAAGAGAATCTCATATTCTCTTCTCATTCTTTGGTGTTGAGTTTTGGCTTGGAGAACTTGGAGAAGAAAGAGGGAAAGGGATCACATGCTTGAAGATTTCTTGTTTAATCTTGCAAGGTAAGTGGATTTCTTCACTCTATTCATTGATTTAGGTAGATTTAAGTTGTTTCTTAATAATATCTAGATCTTACATATGTTAGAATGCTAAGGAAAGGTTTCATTTCTTGATTTGGAATGATGTGTTAGTAATCATATGTCTGAGATGTAAATTGTTGGATCCTAGTTACCAATTCCTTGTATTTAGTTTTCTTGGTTGTAATGGAAGTTGAAGAATGGCTTGGATTAATCTTGATATTTTCATGTTAGTTTAATATTATGTTTAAGGGTTAGATATTGATAAATGTATGTATGAGTGTTATTTCCCCTTATTTGTATGTTAGAAATTGTGAAAGCTCCTTGATTTTAGTCTGTTCGTGACGTTCGACGGAATCTTAGGCTCGCCGAACATGAAATCTGGGCCATGGGTGGACATTTCGGTGGGCCGAAAGGTCTCTAAGCATGAATACCCCATCAAGATGGTTGCCGAGTTTGAATACCTCACTGAGATGGCCACTGAGCATGAACACCTCGCCGAATAGGTTTCAGTGCGTCGTATGTGGGGCCGAGTAGACTTTGATGCGCTGAAGTGTGCACCGAGGTGTCGCCGAGACTGAATCCCTTGGTCTTGTCACCGAATCTCAGAGAGGTTCGTCGAAGAGGTTACCGAAGCAGGTTTAGGTGTGCTGAAGTCCTCGCCGAACATGTTTACTTGACCTTATGTTTTGGTGTTTGTTAGTTAACACATATAGCATGAATTGAGATTTGGAATTGATAATAATGCACTTTAATATAACTATTAGTGTGATTTACACCTTGTAATTAATTTGAATGGAAATGAGTATGATAACACATGGAATGTGTATGGCGTGTGCTAGTTAGTAAAGCATCATATATCTTGCACGTAATTCGGGAATTATGTGATCTTATCAAGTACGATGTTACAAGAAGTTCAGGGTGATGGTTGTCACACCTGCCTCCCCATTGACTATGGTTGTTAATAAATGTGAAAGATGGATTGAGACAAATACTGTACACATACCTGTTAGTGCAGCTAAGGTATCCTATATGAATACAAAGATTATTTTGCGTGAATTCCCTTTTATGATTTCACTATTCGTGTTACTTAGTTTTAATTCATATTGTTTGTAATTTGAATGATCTACATTGTTTGTTAGTTGTGATTATGCCTTATACACAAAGATTGAATGTTTTTGCTAATGTGCACTCATTCACATGTACATCATTAGCTCTTGACCATGGATTTGTTCTATGAGTAACACCCAGTTCTAGAGTCTATAGTTTGGGGACTCCATATTGTTAGATGAGAGTATTATGATCCGGAAATCATAATAAGTGAGGAGACTGGAAAGGTCAAGTTGAGGGACTTGCTACCCCAATAGACTCAATCATTGTCAAGAGTACTTTCAAGTGAGGATTGACTAGTGAGGGAAGTTCACATTAGTGATGCCCAATATCCAAGATATCTGAGGTTCTGATAGGTATGATTCACAAAGGTAGTTCACATTGGTGATACCTTGGGATCTAAGCATCCCCACTGATCGTAAATAGCGTGGCGCTTGTGTCCTCTTGGTTGAAACACCATGAAACTATGATCCGGTACATATAACTGTCTGCTTACTCCTACCATGTATCTGGGGGATGGAAGTTCACATTGGTGATACCTCCTTGAGTAGTACGACTCGATCAACTGTGGAACATACATAGAGAGATTGTTATCTCCCATGGTGTGGGATGCATTTTAGGTACAGATCCCAATAGACATGAGGAAAGATGATATTTGAGGGAAGTTCACATTGATGATACCCAATAGCCAAATCATGTGCATTATTAATTTATGTGAACTCCATGTAGACAACATTCATATTAGAAAACTAAAATTAATCACATGTGGTGGTTTTACGTGTTAAGTGCAGAGCATGTAGGATTGCATATAACAGTTGTATCTTATGCATTCATTTATGAATTGACCACATTCATCTAATTTCATGTAATTTGTAATTCTTGTTGTGTGAACTAGAATTATTGAGTAATGATGTGATTTTACTTAAATCATGTTTAGCTGTGAAGTCATCTTACTTACTAGCAAGTGTAGCTGATGCTTTATAGCAACCACGTTTCATGTATGTTAGATGAAGATCGAGATGAAACCCAGATGAAGATGCTGTCGTGATTCATGTTTATTGATGTAATATAATAGTTAGTAATTGTCTTTACTCTAGATTTTTCACTGTATAAACGTTTATTTAGATTACAACAAATCCCGGACTTGTATTATATATACTTTCTATCAGTTGTTCACTATTTGGACTTGAATGTGCATTTCATTTTAGTATTTCTCCTTTGTATGAAATTACATATATAGATTCTCGTGACTCTAATATTTTAACTCCTATAGACATTAGTCTTCTTTAGGATTTTTATTTAGGTTTTTACCTAAATTATTAGTAGGAATTGATTTAAGAATACTAGACTAGTATAATTTCCGCTGCTTGTATAATGAGTGACTACATCGGATATAATTTAAGAATTTTTATTATCTTGTAAATTACATCTTATTTAATATCCGTTTTATCTAACCTTTTTGGCTTGATATCGCTTGCCACACCCAAGTTTTGTTTGGGGTGAAGGTTATGAAACCAAATTCTAAACCTTCGATGACGACTCCGGTTTGGGTCGTTAAGAAGTGGTATCAGAGCTTAAGTCTTCTTTTTTCAATCAATTCCATAAGTTTTGATTCTGATGATGTTTTAAAAGTTTTCAAGGTGCCGATATTTCATAAGTTTCTATGTGCTGAGTGTTGAATGTTGAAAAACTAACCATGTGAGTTTTAACTAATGGGAATAGCGGATGTTATCTTCTATTCCACAGGTACTTAGAGTGAATCAAATGGCTAGCGAAGGAAGAGGTAAACAGATTTCTAGCTCAACTGGAACCGGTGATCAAGATCCGCAAGTGACTGAAGTTCGCAATGTGTTGAGAGAGATGGCCTAATTGAAGCAACAAGTACAAGCTCAATCTCAATCAAAACTACAAGACTTTGGAGCACGACAGGAAGCTCATTGAATCGAGAAGAACAAGGAGGGAAGAAACTCCAGGAGCTATGAAGCATGGTTACAAGAAAGGCAGAGAGCACAAAGATTAGCTAACACTTTGAGGTTTTCCCCAAATAGGAAGGGCTACAATTGTGGAGGTCGTGGACTCCCAGAGAACCAGCGGCGAGACTCATCACAAGAAGAGATGAACACTCAAAAACTCCGACAATCATCGCCGAGGTGTTTCAACTGTGGAAAATTGGGAAATTGTCAAAGGGAATGTCGTTTTCCAAGGGAATCACGACAGATTTCACCACAAAGACAGCAACAAGGTGTACCCGAACTCCATTTCCAACAGAGTCAACAGCCGGCACAACAACAACGAGATGAATTGAAGGTTCAATGTGAATTGGGCAAGAACGACGGTCTCAGGATATTCAAGGTAAGTACCCTTATCTTTTCCTGTTAGGTAGGGGGAATTTCGAGGGCGAAATTCTTGTAAGGAGGGTAGACTATAATAACCTAAATAATTCATAAAAATAATAACTAAGAATCTTAGGGTAGAAGAGTAATTTATTTAAATTGATAACTTAATTTCATTCAATAAATTTAGTTTAGATCATTAACTGATTAGTTTAACTTGATAGAATTAAGGGTAGTATTAATCAGATAGTTTAAATTAGTAATTACATAGGAATAAAATATTATGGTTGCTTTGATCTTCCTATTTGCGCATTTTTATATTCTATATCGCATAATGTTTGTTACCTTTGGCTGGATCGCCGATCGAATTAGAACCGACCATGCGATCAAACTTGATGTGATATGAGTGTTGCCACTAAGTATGGTAGCTTAACCCTTACATGTTGGGAGAGTGGCAAAGATGTTATTTTTGTTCATTAATGAGGTGTATGGCTAGGATTTTAGTTGTTAAGAGTTGTGTGGATTAGATCTAAGCTAGGGTATTGTTTGTCTTTAGTGGGTGTGAGGTGTAAGGTGAGGATTAAAGGGGGTGTAAAAGTGTGGTGTAGATTGGAGTGGTTGGGGTAGTTAAGTTTGAAGGGCTAGGATTAAAGTGGGTGTAATTGGATGGCTAGGATGAAGCTAGCAAATGTAGGGTTGAGATTGGAGTTGGTGAGAGATGGATGGCCTAGATCTAGAGATGTGTTTAGGGGGTTTGAGAGGCGGAGAAGAGAATCTCATATTCTCTTCTCATTCTTTGGTGTTGGGTTTTGGCTTGGAGAACTTGGAGAAGAAAGAGGGAAAGGGATTACATGCTTGAAGATTTCTTGTTTAATATTGCAAGCTAAGTGGATTTCTTCACTCTATTCATTGATTTAGGTAGATTTAAGTTGTTTCTTAACAATTTCTAGATCTTAGATATGTTAGAATGCTAAGGAAAGTTTTGATTTTCTTGATTTGGAATGATGTGTTAGTATCATATTTCTAGGATATAAAGTGTTGGATCCTAGTTAGCAATTCCTTGTATTTAGTTTTCTTGGTTGTAATGGAAGTTGAAGAATGGCTTGGAGTAATCTTGATATTTTCATGTTAGTTTAATATTTTGTTTTAGGGTCATATATTGTTAGATTTTGATAAATGTGTTATTTCCCCTTATTGGTATGTTAGAAATTGTGAAACCCCCTTCATTTTAGCATGTTCGCGACATTTGGCGGACTCTTAGGCTTGCCGAAAGGTTCGCCGAACATGAAATCTGGGTCAAGGGCGGACATTTCGATGAGTCGAAAGGTCTCCTAGCATGAATACCCCGTCGAGATGGTTGCCGAGTTTGAATACCCCGCAGAGATGGCCACTGAGCTTGAACTCCCCGCCGAATAGGTTTCGGTGCACGGAATGGTGCGCCGAAGGTGTCGTCGACACTGAATTCCCTGGTCTTGTCGCCGAATCTGAGAGAGGATCGCCGAAGAGGTCGCCGAGGCAGGTTTAGGTGCGCCGAAGACCTTGCCGAACCTGTTTACTTGACCTTATGTTTTGGTGTTTGTTAGTTAACACATATAGCATTAATTGAGATTTGGAATTGATAATAATGCACTTTAATATGACTATTAGTGTGATTCACACCTTGTAATTAGTTTGAAAGGAATTGAGTATAATAATACATGGAATGTGTATGGTGTGTGCTAGTTAGTTAAGCAACATATATCTTGCACGTAATTCGGGAATTATGTGAACTTATCAAGTATAATGTTACAAGAAGTTCAGGATGATGGTTGTCATACTTGCCTCCCCATTGACTATGGGTGTTGATAAATGTGAAGGATGGATTGAGACAAATACTGTTCACATACCTGTTAATGCAACTAAGGCATCCTATATGAATACATAGATTATTTTGCGTGACTTCCCTTTTATGATTTCACTATTCGTGTTACTTAGTTTTAATTCATATTGTTTGTAAATTGAATGATCTACTTTGTTTCTTAGTTGTGATTATGCCTTATACAAAAAGATTGAATGTTTAGCTAATTTGCAGTCATTCACATGCATAGCATTAGCTCTCGAGCATGGATTTGGTCTAGGAGTAACACCCAGTTCCAGAGTCCATAGTTTGGGGACTCCAGATTATTACATGAGAGTATTATGATCTGGAAATCATAATAAGTGAGGAGACTGTAAAGGTCGAGGTTAGGGACTTACTGCCACAATAGGCTCAATCATTGTCGAGAGTACTTTCTAGTGAGGATTGACTGGTGAGGGAAGTTCACATTAGTGATGCCCAATATCCAAGATATCAGAGGTTCTACTAGGTATGAATCACAGAGGAAGTTCACATTGGTGGTACACCGTGATCAAAAATAGCGTGAGGCTTGTGTCCTCTCGGTTGAAACACAGTGAAACTATGATCCGGCTCATATAATAGCCTGCTTGCTCCTACCATGTATTGGGGGATGGAAGTTCACATTGGTGATACCTCCCTGAGTAGTACGACTCGATCAAATGTGGAAGATACATAGAGAGATTGTTATCTTCCATGGTGCGGGATGCATTTTAAGTATAGATCCCAATAGACATGAGGAAATATGATAGGTGAGGGAAGTTCACATTGGTGATACCCAATAGCCGAATCATGTGCATGATTAATTTATGTGAACTCCATGTAGACAACATTCATATTAGATTACTTAAATTAATCACATGTGATGGTTTTACATGTTAAGTGCACGGCATGTAGGATTGCATATAATAGTTGTATCTCATGCATTAATGTATGAATTGACCACATTCATCTCATTTCATGTAATTTTTAATTCTTGTTGTGTGAGCTAGAATTATTAAGTAATGATTTGATTTTACTTAAATCATGTTTAGCTGTGAAGTTATCTTACTTACTGGCTAGTGTAGCTCATGCTTTATAGCAAACAGATTTCAGGTATGTTAGATGAAGATCGAGATGAAGCCAAGATGAAGATGCTGCCGTGATTCATGTTTATTGATGTAATATAATAGTTAGTAATTGTCTTTAATCTAGATTTTCCACCGTATAAACATTTATTTAGATTTCAACAAATCTCGGACTTGTTTTATATATACTTTCTATCAGTTGTTTACTATTTGGACTTGAATGTACATTTCACCTTAGTATTTCTCCTACGTATGAAATTACATATATAGATACTTACGACTCTGATATTTTAACTCCTATAGACATTAGTCTTCTTTAGGATTTTTATTTAGGTTTTTACCTAAATTATTAGTAGGAATTGATTTAAGAATACTAGACTACTATAATTTCCGTTGGTTGTATAATGAGTGACTATATCGAATATTATTTAAAAATATTGATTATCTTTTAAATTACACCTTATTTAATATCCGTTTTATCTAACCTTTTTGGCTAGATATTACTTGACACTCCCAATTGTTGTTTGGGGTGAAGGTTACGAATCCAAATCCTGAACCTCCGATGAGAATTCTGGTTTGGGTCGTGACAAGTTGATTCGGACAAGGTAAAAGCGGTACAAGTTTGGGAATAGCCCAAAAATGTTTCAAAAGTTAGAAGCTTCCTTGGACTAGCTGGATACTACCGATGGTTCATTGAAGGGTTCTCCCGCATTGCTACACCATTGACGAATCTTACAAGGAAGGGGGGTAAGTTTGAGTGGACTGAGGCATGCCAGCAAGCTTTTTCGGAACTTAAGGAGAAGCTCACTTCAGCACCCCTGTTAGCCATTCCGGTTAGTGGTGTGAAGTTCGTCATTTAGGCGGATGCATCATTGTTAGGACTTGGTTTTGTCCTAATGCAAGAAGGGAAGGTGATCGCATATGCCTCAAGACAAATCAAGGGACATGAGAGGAACTACCCCACACACGTCCTAGAGCTCGCAAAAGTAGTCTTCGCGTTGAAATCATGGAGGAATCATCTTTACGACTTAGTCTTTGAAGTCTTCTCAGATCATAAGAGCCTGCAGTACCTTTTCTCACAAAAGGACTTGAACATGCGACAAAGATGGTGGATGGAGCTCGTAAACGATTACGACTTCTCATTGCAGTATCACCCCAAAAAGCTAATGGAGTGGCGGACGCGTTAAGTCGGAAACCTCGTAGCATGGTGGCACATATGATGGATCAAGAGTGGCTCATGTACGAGGCACTTACTGAGATGAACGTGGAGATCAAAGAAGAAGAGAAGGGTGTGAAGCTGTACAACATCCTCACTAAACCAACATTGAAGGCCAGAATCGTTGCACTTCAAGCTAAGGAGAAGTGGATGCAAGAGTTAGCCATTGATGCTGAAAGCACGAATTAGACTAAGGAGGAAGATGGAACCATTAAGTACAAGGGATGACTTTGTGTACCTGATGACAAGGAGGTCAAGGACGAAATTTTGGAGGAAGCGCACCATTCACGCTATTCAATTCATTTTGAAACGAAGAAAATATACCACGACTTGAGGAGGCAGTATTGGTGGAGAAGAATGAAGAAGGAAATTGAGGAGTTTGTGACTAAGTGTGTGATATGTCAACAAGTGAAGGCTGAACATCAAAGCCCAGCGAGATTACTATAGCCCTTACCAATTGGAGAATGGAAGTGGAAGCACATCTCGATGGATTTTGTTACGAGATTGCCTAAGATGCGCAACAATCACGACTTGGTTTGGGTGATCGTAGACAGATTGACGAAATTTGTACACTTCATCGCAGCAAGAATAACAATGAACACCGATGACTTGGCAAGGATATATGTGAAGGAGATCAATAGACTTCATGGAATACCTGTAACGATCATTTCAAACTGAGGAGCCCAATTCATGTCTAAGTTTTGGGGGAGTTTGCATAAGGATTTGGGAACACAGCTGAACTTCAACACTACATTCCACCCTCAAACGGAGCGTGTTAACCAAGTTTTGGAGGACTTACTTTGAGCCTGCATTCTGGACTTTAAAGGGAGTTGGGAATACCACTTGCCACTTATGGAATTCTCATACAACAACAGCTTTGAATCTTCTATTGGTATGGCACCATTCGAAGCTTTGTACGGAAGACCATGTAGATCCCCATTGTGCTGCAACGAAGACAACACACACTTTTCCTTAGGATCGAAGATCATTGCTGAAACAACCGAGAAGATCAAATTCATTAGGGAGAAGCTACTTGTTGCTCAGTACCGAAAAAAGATGTATGCTGATGTGAGAAGGAGAGATCTGGAATTTAGGGTAGGAGAATGGGTATTCCTTAAGGTTTCACCAACCAAGGGAGTATTCCGATTCGGGAAGAAGGGTAAGTTAACACCAAGGTTCATTGGATCTTTTGAGATATCTGAACAGATAAGAGAGGTGGCTTACAGGTTACTACTGCCGTCTAGCCTAGACCAAGTGCACAACGTATTCCACGTCTCGATGTTAAGGAAGTACCACCCAGATGTTACTAGTGTGATCGATTGACAGACCGTGACCGTTATGAAAGATGCTACTTATGAGGAATATCCGGTACAAATTCTAGACCGTGAGGAGCAAGTTCTGCGAAGTAAGGTGATATCGTTAGTAAAAGTACTTTGGAGAATTCACGAAACATCAGAAGCAACATGGGAACTTGAAGCCGACGTTTGGGAGAAGTATCCGTACCTGTTTGAGTAGGTAAGCGAATTTCGAGGACGAAATTGTCTTAAGGAGGATAAAGTGTAATAACCCAACTTGTTTAGGGGAGTTTAGTGTAATTGGTTAGAAAATTAAAGTGTAATTAGATAGAAAATGAGGACTAATTTAAAATTTTCGTTATTAACCAATTGGTTGACTTTGACCAATTGTGATTGGTGGATGTACAATAGATCATCTAGAGTGCATCACACACAATCATAATCTCAAAGTTAAATCAATGGCTAAGATTTCGTAGGAATAAGTAAACTAAATTAATGGTTAAGATTAAAAGACAAGGAACTTAATCTAAATTAGCATTAGAAAGACAAGATCCTAGTCTAATTGGGAAAGTAGGTAAGCTAATGATTGAGTTTTACTAGAAGTAGTAATTCCCAATCATTGGTGAAGCTTAAACTAAATAAAATCCAAGCGCTAGGAATAGAAACATGATCATAATCTAATACACTTCTAGACTAACTATGAGACTCATTAAAATCCATATAAACATAGTCTTGGATGTCAAAACAATTAATCTAAGTTCAAAATTGATTGCTGGAGCTGGAAAGTTGAGGAAGAACAAATTAGACTTGAACTAAGTTGGAAAAGAAGAAGATTCAATGAGCTAGAGCAAGGTAAGTAATTCGATTAGTCTTTATTTTTGATTTGGATTTAGGTGAGATGCAATATTCATTGAATATGACCTAGCACATTGAATTCAAACTTTAAGAACATTCGGTTTCATTAAAAATTAAGCTTTTCAATGCATTATCATCCTAGTAAAGGTAAGTTATTGTTCTTGTTAATATTTTTATTGGGTTATGTTCGGATTTTGATTTTAATATGTGTTAGAAGAATGTTTTGGCTAAAAACAACTTGAGCTATGAAAATCGTGTTGTTTTGGTGGTTTTTAGGCGAACCGGCAGCCTACCGGTGTGCCGGTTAGGCCACCGTTTACCCAGAAGGCATCCGGCAGCCTATCGACGTACCGGCGTACCAGTTAGGCTACCGGATTCCCCACATGTTTTATTTGTTGGTTTAACCCACCGGTAGCTTCCCGCTGTACCAGTTAGCCTGCTGGTGAGGTTAGTGGCCCTGAGACTTTGTAAATTTTTTACTGTTTAGATTGCCGGTGGCCAACTGGTGTGTCGGTGAGTCAAATACCCTAAGTATCTGCTAGTGGCCAACCGATGTACCAGTTAGCCTGTCGGTAGGACTAGCGACCCTATGCATGTTAAAATTAGCCCCTACCTAGGCTGCCAGTGGCCAACCTGTGTGCCGGTTAGCCTGCCGGACAACCGATAGTTATTTGATTGATGCGTTTTATGCTATGTGATGGATTCCAAATTACTTGTAATTAATTATATATTGATTATGATGATTTTATAACATGATTGGATGGTTAATTTAATTGATTTATAATTACAGATATTATTTAATACATTTGACATGATTTGACTTAATTTGACTATCATAATGCATATACCATGTTTTACACTTCCATATCGATTACTTAGGCTTATTTCACAATTGTACACGTAATGTATGCATAGTTAGTGTGCACAATCACAACACTTGCACAGCATACCCTGATTGCATTAATGACCATATTTATGGTCATATGCTAGACTTTGCCTTCAGATCTTCACAACAGTGAAGCTTCGGATCTAATTGAGTGTTATTATGATATTGGATATCATGATATGATAAGGAAGCCCCAGATGGACTCATGTTATAGGTTGAGGGATTTGTTACCCCAATATACCACTTTTTAATCATCTCAATAGCGTATTATTATACGTAACAGATGGCGAGTTAAATTCTGTTGGCATTCGCTTAGTGTATGGCCAAATGAGGTTAGTTCATATTTTTGACACCTTGGTTATAATCTGTGATTGAAAATAAGTGGGGGAATTGTGCCCTCTTGGTCGAAGCCCCTTAAAATTATTATATACACATGGAATATCTTATTGAGAGTGGCCTTGTATG
>JAUPMG010226672.1:0-15982 GCA_031762675.1 Pachysandra terminalis
TATTTATACACAAATATATAACGGATACATATAAGTAAAAAATGTTAAATATCAAATGATAATTTTAAAACATGAGCACATATCTCTATGAATCGTCTCTCTCTAAATGTGATGCTAAATAGTCTTCCCTAAGCCTCATGTCAGTTAGCTTCGACCTAACTGCTTTCCCAGACAAACCCCCATTAAATTGTATGATGCATGGCTATATGAAAGTAAGCTAGAGTAGCGATCATTAGATCTAACCTCACAACATCAAAGGTAATAAGGGTATAAGTTGATCCACTCTAGGATCATCCTAATCGCACATGGAAAGGAAATAGGGATCCATTCACTTGTTCTCAAAGGAAACATCGCTAATAGCACATGTGGTATGGAACATATGCTATGGTGGAGCCTTGGACCAAGCCAAGGGTATGTCAACCTCCAACACTGTACGGATCTTAGTCTAGTCGTAATCTATGCGCCTAACCTGAGCTCCTTAATCCAAGTCACAACTCTCAAGCGCCTTGATTAAGATCTCACATCCTGCTTCTTCAGGTAATATTCGATTCCATAAGGAATCTCATCATGTCTCTTCTATGATGACATATAACTCATAGAGTCCTCTAAATGCCTCTAATGACGTAAGTCCTCTAAATGCCTCATCTTGCTCGCAATGCATGCGGTAGGGTTGGTCGTTGTGTGAGAATCCAACCACTATCCTGGTGACTTATCGTATCCATATCCTTATAATATAGAGGTAATGTGTGAGTAAAGTGTACATGTAATAAAAAATCTTATGCCTCATGAAAAAATAAACTCTATTAAATTCTCACGCATAAAATATAAAGTAACATGAGATGTCTACATAACAAAAGTAAATAAAATTGTACTACCTAACACAAATCACAATCCACGTAATCCCATCTCGCGGACATGAACTTTAAAAGCTTGTCTAGATATAGGTTTAGTCATGGGATCAGCAACCATTTACTAAGTAGAGATATGTGTAAGGGACACGTCTCCATGCGTAAATTTGTCTCTGATGTAATGATAGCGAATGTTAATGTGCTTCGTCCTGCCATGGTATTTGGGGTCCTTGGCATAAGCCAATGATGCCAAGCTATCACTATAGATGGGGATCATCCTTACGCCAGCTCTAAAGACTCCAATTGCCTCAACCATACAGCCTCCTAGGCGGCTGCAGAACAAGCTACGTACTATGACTCCATAGTGAACAACGCGCGCGACACAGACTTGTTTTTTGCAAATCCAAGAGATGGATCTGCCACCAAGAAAGAATGTGTATCCTGACGTCTACTCTCGACCATTTAGATCACCTGCCCAGTCTGCATCACAGTAGCCTCATAGCTGCAAATCTGCTCCTTGGAAGCAAAACATGTAATATGTTGTCCCACGTAGGTATCTAAGAATGTGTTTCACTGTCTTCCAATGAGTCTGCCCACGGTTACTCTGGTAATGACTGACTAAGCCAAACGTGAAACTAATATCATATCGAATACACATCATAGCGTACATCAGACTACCTATAGCACTAGCATAGGGAACACTAGCTACCCTATACAAAGACCAAGATGCAATGAAGCACCCTTCTCGACAGGACTGTCAATGGGTTTGGCATCATGCATTCTGAAACGATCAAGTACCTTCATTATGTAAGTCTCTTGGGACAAACACAGAAGTCTCTTAACGTGATTCTTGTGAATCTTAACACGTAGCACGTAATTTTCCCCACCCATATCCTTCATCTCAAAATTAAAGGAAAGCCACTCTTTAGTGGCGAGTATCATCTCCTCGTCATTCTCTGCTATCAAAATGTTGTCAGCATACAGTGACAAGATAAGAAAACTCCTACCATGATGTATAACATACACACAGTGGTCTTTCTTAATCATCGTGAAGTCAAACTCTAAAATGGCTCGATGGAATCGAAGATACCACTACCTGGACGACTGTTTAAGGCCGTACAAGGAGCGTTTGAGTCTACAAACTTTGTGCTTATGCCCGGCCACAAAACCCTTTAGCTGATCCATATAGATCTCCTCCTCCAGTTCTCTATTAAGAAACACAATTTTACCATCTATCTAGTAGTTCCAAATCAAGGTGTGCGACAATAGCTAGAATGAGGCGAATGGAGGAAAATCTCACTACTGGTGAGAACGTCTCCTCGTATTCTATTCCCTCTCTCTGGGTATAACCTTTAACCACGAGACGAGCCTTGTATCTCTCTACACTTCCATCTACATTGCACCTGACCTTTAGAACCCACTTGTTTCCAATGGTCTTGCGTCTCCGGGGAAAATCAACAAGTTCCTAGACTTGGTTCTTCTTCATGGAAGTCATTTCATCTTGCATTACAATTATCCACTTCTGCGAAGCAGGTAATGATAACGCCTCATGGTAAGAACCAGGCTCATCATCAAGCATGGCAGTCATCAACGACTCATCCTCAATTATGAAACGACGACGAGGAATCTGTCCACGACTACTGCTACGCATGGGATTGTTTGAATCCCTATCCAGAGGGACACTCCCACTAGGTGGCAATCCACTCCCATTGTCCATAACATCTGTAGAATTCATGGGATCCTGTTGAGAACTGATGTTCTTAGTGGTGTTTGGATAGGTGATCTTCGTTGATCCCAACAAATCCGGCTCATTTATCTCAAAGAGCTTCAAATTCATCACTGATCTCTTCCTGCTTGGGAAATCATCTTCGATGAAATCCACATCACGTGACTAATCTGTGTTAGTCCCCTGTCGGTTTGTTCACGAAAAAAGACGTAGCCCTTAGAGTGCTCTAAGTATCTCACAAAGATGCAATTGACAACTCCCTTGTCTAGATTCCCTCTCTCATGGGAAGGCACATGAACATAATCTGTAGATCCCCATGGCCTCATGTGGGTTAGGTCAGGCGCTCTGCTTGTCCATAAATGGCGTACTAGGAATTGACTTCATAGCGACACAATTTAAGATGTAGGTTGCAGTCATAAGTGCATCTCCCAAAAAACTGATGGGTAGACAAGGGAGTTGTCTAATAAAGTACAGTTCCTTCTCTCTGTGACACTATTTTGCTTAGGTGTACCTAGGATCGTTAATTGCCTATGGATTCTCTTTTCTTCACATAACTTTAGAAACATATCAGATAAATATTTGCGTCATATATCGGTCTGGAGAAACTCATGTGTCGATCCAATTGGTTCTCGACTTCCGCCACGCACAAAACGTCTAAAGCAATCTAATGCTTCCAACTTGTGGGAAATCAAGAACACATAACCGTATCGCGTGTAATCATCAATGAATGTGATAAAATAGGACTCTCTGTGGCAGTTCCTGACATTATTTGGTTCACATATATCATAATGGACCAACTCTGAAGGAACGTTTGCTCTCACTGCCTTACCAAATGGTTTCCAACATGACTTACCGGCCAAACAATGCTCACAAACGGGTAACTAAACCTTGGCAAGCAATCCTAACAGACCTGCTTTAGCAAATCAGTTCATCCTTTGTAGCCCTATGTGACCTAGTCTAACATGCCATCTCAATGAATCAGAAATAATAACATCACCATCATGGGAAATCAAATTAGAAACCAAATTTGCATCACTTGAACTATCAATATCAAATTTAAACAAACCATCTGAAATAAATTCTCGACCATATAAAACCGACTCTAAAAAATGGAGAACAGTTTATACTAAAAATAACAGAAAAACCTAGTCTAAGTAACTCTGCTACTGAGACGAGTCTACAACAAATGATGGGTGCATAGAGAACTTCATTAAGCATCAGTACGCGAGTCTCTCGCGTCTTTAACAGGTACGTGACAACTCCTAGCACATCCACGCTAGTATTGTTCTCCATATATACTTTCTGACTCCATGCTGGTATCCGTCTGTAATCCAAAAACCCATATCGCTCTTTGGCTATGTGTCTTCTCGCCCTAGAATCTACAATCCAATTCGGACTAGATGAGCAAACAAGACATCAGTGCAAACCATGCAATAATAGCTAGATGTTGGGTCAGTTAGTACGTGCTTCTGCTCAATGCAATCACGAGCGCAGTGTTCGAACTTGTCGCAGTTGTAGCAGATTACCTTGGACATGTCTTTCTTTCCACCTCGTTTCCCTCTAGGACGCTTGGTACCTTTCTTTGCCTTAGGTGCTTTCTCAGCTATTTCCCCATGTTGGGGCGCTTTACCCTCTTGCGCTTGCGCTTAGATCTGGTTGCCTTGCGCTTCACTGGTTCAGCTAAAAGAGTTGTGTTGTTATAACTTGCGGTCTGATGCTCTGCCTCGAGCTCTAGATGATGAGAAAAATCGTTAAACGTTTTAATGTTCTCATTGTGCATATAACTGTCCTCATGTGCTCCCACAAGTCAGGTAGGGATCTCAGAACAGCGTGAATATGCTACTCATCTATCAGGTACTTTCTGGCGGCTTTCAGATTTCGTATCATAGATGACATCTTCCTAAGATGCTCAACTATGCTCACACTGGAGGCTATCTTATAGGTCTCAAATTTCATCGTCAGTGCACGTAACCTGGTAGCCGAAGTATCAGCGAACACGAGTTGCCGTTCGTTTCACATCTCAAGTGCAATCTTACAGGCCTCGAATTCGCTAATAAGATCCTTGTGCATACTACTCAACATAGTAAAGCGTGCATAATGATCTGTCTTGGCCCAGGCTTGATAGACCTCCATGTCTCTACGATGCTGGATAGTGGTGTCCTCCTCAGGATAAGCTAGGCTATGTGATAAAGTCTCAAGGGCCTTTGACTCATTGAGGAGATATTGGATCTTCCCATGCCATATGCCATAGTTCTTGCCATCCAATTTCTCACCCTTGTTTAGGTCAACTACTATACTCTTAGCTGCCATATCACTACAATTAAAATGCACATATAATTAGCATCTCTTATACACACACATTGTTGATTTTGCATCATTATCTAGGACTAAACAATAATTATAATCGTTTATTTATATCAGATCAAAAATACACTAAACCATAGGTCATAATGCATAATCATCAATAATATAATAAACTTTTAGTACTACTTTTAATCCATAATGTGCAAAACCCTTCTAGGAAATAACATAATCTCAACTAGGATATTATTCACATGTTAACCTCAAATAATCGTGCAAATAAAATAATTAAATCATGCTTTTATTTACATGTTAACCTCATATAATCATGCAAAACAATAATAATTAAATCATGTAATTATTTTCATGTTAACCTCATATAATCATGCAAATAAAATAATTAATTAAATCATGATATTATCTACATGTTAACCTTATATTATCATGCAAATAATATAATCTAAATCATACTTTTATTTACACGTTAAACCTCATATAGTCATGCAAATAAAATAATCTAAATCATGCTTTTATTTACATGTAAACTTCATATAATCATGCAAATAAAATAAAATTAAATCATGATTCAAAACTCTAATATATCAAAATTTCAAGATAAATGTGAATTTCAAATTTTGATCAGGGCGCGTGTGGCAACCCATTAACAAGGGTGTGTGTGCAAGCGCAATAGTCCAACAGCCCAGGGACATGCTTAGGCGTAGCAGCCCAACGCTCGCGCAGGAGTGTAGCGTGGGGCGCTCATGCAACAGCCTAGCATGGGGCACACATGGGCAACCCAGTGCGTAGGCAAAGCAGCCAAGGGGAGCATGCGTTGGCGCACTAGCCCAAGCGCACCACCCCAGGCCCACGCGGAGATGCAACAACCTAGGGGCACGTGCAAGTAGCATACTTCTACAGAAAATTGCTAATTAGATGAGGTTTCTCGACATAACTCAATCCAACAAAGACGTATCCCAATGGCTTTGATACCAATGAAGGTTGTAAATGATCCAGATCACGTACCTCGATGCACACGAACCGGAATCTATAGCGGAAGATTTCTATTGAACCAGAAAACATCCCACGTCGAAATATGTGATTATTAGAACCACATACAATAAATCCACTCTCAATCGACCTAGGGCTTTGTAAGAAACCCTAATAGCAAAACCAGAACTCTGTAGGAAGAAAAGATAAAGATAAGAGAGAGTTCTCTAGGGGTGGATTCCCAAAAATGTGAATAGTAATCTTGGGTAGGGAGGAGAATTCTTCTACATATATAAGAGTCAACTCAACTCCTCCTAGGACTCTATCTCCTAATCCAATTAGGAGAGAGTTATCAACACCCGCACTTCTAATCAAGTATGAACATCCCATTAAGTGGGGACTCCGGGTTAGCCAAAACAGGTCGGGTCGACCCATCTCTAAAATCCAACAATCCACATCCACAATTCTAATAAAGTATGGACGTCCCATTAAGTGGGGACCCCAGTGTAAGGACCCAAACCTAGTAAACTAAATCCATAATTGTAGATAATTGGAACAATAAATAACATGTGATGTAATTGGGTGATTTCAGAATTTAACATGGGTAATTAGGGTAACTAGTGGAATGTATGGAGCATTAGATCAATTATGAAACAAGTATTGGAGAATTGAAGTCAATTGGTAATTAATAGAACCCTTGGGGGAATGAATAAGAGCATTAGACCTAATAGGGAACCATTCTACAAGTATTGGGTTACTAGTAATTATGTATAACTTCTGGGGAAAAGATAGAATTAAAAGATGTGTTTGAATTAGAGAATTTGGAAGGTGCGTGGAGTGAGAGGATGGAAAGAAATCTTCCATAATCTCTTCCAACCGTTCCCATGTGTTTTGGATTAGAATAAAGGAGAATTAAATATAAAGAAAATAGAAACGTAATAAAACCCAACCGACCCTTTGTCTTGGTATTGAGATAGAATAGAAGAGAAAGAAAGGAAAGAGAAACCCTAACCCTAGCTCCAACCGCCCCACCTGTAGAAGAAAACGAAGAAGAAGAAGGAAGAAGAGGAAAACTGGAAAAGAAAGGAAGAAGAATGAATGGAGGAACTAGAAAATGGAGGAAGTAACTCGGATCCGGATCGCAGCGAGAGGAGAAGGTAAGTCTCATTTTCTGTATTGTCTTAAGATGTTATTAAGTGTTGATTTCATGTGTTTGATTGTAAAATAAGTATAGATCTGGTTTTCAAGTTTGAATAGGTTGAGATTCATTGGCTTAATCGATATATTTGGTGGTCTTTATGAGATTTGATTATTTGGTTTGATCCTAGACTAATTAGGTATGTTTTCGTGACCTTTAGGAATAACCCTAAACTAGATCTGGGACCTAAATCCCGAGATTAAGCAACCCAAAAAATAGCACAGTGGGCACCGTCGGTACCCACCGGTACACCGGTGAGGGTACCGACAGGGCCCTAAAAATAGAGTTAGAAACCCCATCGGTACCCACCAGTACACCGGTGAGGGTACCGACGGAGTCCTCACCTGCAGACCTGAACCTGTAGTTTGAGTTTTAATTTTTATTGATTGGGAACTGATCCCAAATTGGTTTGACATCATAGTTAGGATCAATATAAGAGCAAATAGACCTAGATCTAATTGTACTTAATCACATTGAGTACTACCTTGTGTTAGTTAGGTTGGGGTACACCATGAGTTTGAGAGTTAGTTTCAGCGAGTCAAGGGTGGAAGGATAGCTCTAACCCTACCTGTGAGAAACACCCTTTGAGCCTCATGGTATGCCCATACCATTGATTAGACTATCGAATTGACCTCACTTACCTTGCACACATAGGTGCATTGTAATTGGAACTAGTGGGTTGGAAAGTGATTTGAACTTGTATTGTTTGCATTAGTATTTGGTTTATGGTCTCAAGGTTGATCCTAGTCATCATAGGTTCCATGATAGTTTGTAACCATCACTCACCCTTGAACTTGATCATATTGACATTAGCATAATCTGAACTTGATATCTAGAATTATGAATTGTTTGTGTAGTATAGATAACACTGGGAATCTTATGATGGCATCTAATTGGATTATCCGCGTATATGGGCTCGTGGATGACTATCATTTGGTTCTTAGTTAATAATGCATCTCATGTTAGGCTTATGTACTGGTTAAGTGTGTCCTGGAGGTGGTGAATATAGAGAGTGGAATCCCGTGAGTGTTACATACTCTAAATCTAGCATTGGTTGGAATTCCTAAATAGCATTGTGGTGTCCCTCGCCATGGGTCAGCGCCTAAAATGAGGAGGGGACTTCTGGCAGTTCCTAGTGGCCCTATACCCGAAATTTGTTATAGTATTGACTTGAAAGAACGAGGGGCCCTTAACTAGTTACATGAGCTTAATTCATCATATCATATCATACTTGCATTCTTGTTTGAGCATCTCATTTAGGACATCTACATGTTATCATATCATATTGCATATCATTGTCATCCAGTAACTCATATGGTTAGACTTGGTTTATTTTGCATAATTGAATTGGATTTGCTTTGAGTATTATTTGCTTGATAATATCTTATGAGGATGGACGATAGATTTGGTCTTACTGGGCATTCCAAGCGCACGCGACTTATCATGTTTCAGGTTGAGATGAGTGGAAGCCGATAGAGACTGGATGCTGATTCGTTTAAAGACAACAATTCATTCCTAGTTGGTGATGTTGGAGTATATATCGATAGTATATTGTATTGTGGTTTTTGGTTGTAATTATTGTAATTTGAATATTTTACTTGTGACTCTTCTGAAGTCACAAGCGTTTATGTAATCTCATTTGTGTCTTTGACTTCTGCACTATGATTATTTGATAAAGGTGATGCATTTTACTTTTATACTTGTGGTTTGATATGGCAATCCGCGTTCCAGCAATGGAACCCGAAGGTTGCGCCTTGGGATTAGTGCCTCCCGCATAGGGATTCGTACCACTGGTTTTGGGGCGTGACACCCAGGTTGGGCCAATCGGGACGACCCGTCTCTAAAATCCAATGTCTCTCACTCGTCCATATTCAGCACAAATGGTGCATCTCTTTCTTGTACATCTTATCTTCCTATCATGGATGCTAATCATACAGGTCATTGAGCGTGTGATCGACGAACCCCAAGTAACAGGCGAGCGACTCCATATGTGTTGCATACCACCTGTGCTATTAGCAACGTTTCTTTTGAGAGCAAGGGGATGGATCCCTATTTCCTTAATGTGTGAGATCAAGATGATCCTAGAGTGTAGATCAATTATACACTTATTACCTTTGATCATGTTGTGAAATTATATCTGATGATCGCTACTCTAGCTTCATTTCCATGGCCATGCATCATACGGTTTAACGGGGGTTTGTTTGGAAAAGCAATTAAGTCGAAGCTAAATGGCATGGAGCCTAGGGAAGGCTATTTGACATCACTTTTAGAGAGATATGATTCATAGAAATATGTGCTCATATTGTAAAATTATCATTTGATGTTTCACATCTTTTACTTATATGTATCTGATATATATATATATATATATATATATATATATATGTAACATTTATGAATTATTTTAAATGAGCACATTAACATGAATCTAGTGGTTGAATACAAATATTTGAGTTTGGGGCATAGGCAAGATTTTTGAGAGTTTATCTCCATTTCAGTTTTATAGAACTTGAGGGTTCATATTATTGTATATATGTTTGGGGTTTTGTGCTAGAGCTTTCATCTAGAAGATTCATCAAGGAGAATAGGGATTTTGAGGTTTGAAGACCCGGGAAACCTAGATCTACACTGCGAGTTAAGAATTAGAGGTAAATATCAATGCTTTAATGTTCAACCATGACCTAAATTCATTTTCCTATTGCTTTGGAAGGTTTTCTAAACATGTTCAGTGGTTCGAAGATTATAATGAGAAGAGAAGCAGTTTTTCATCATCTATTGCCTAGATCCATGCTTTGAAGAGATTCTATATTGCTTTTATATCTTTTTGTCAAGTTTGTTTGTGTTTTGATTATTAAACATATGATGTATGTAGAAAAAACCTATTTTCTAAGAGATTTAAATGTTTCTATTTCATTTGTGTGATCTCAAGTTTGGAGTCTTATAAGCATGATTCAGAAAGATTTAAATAGCCAAAGAGGTGATTTGACCGGTTACCATATCTCTTCCCAAGATACCAGTGCGTGTGAAGATCATTGATTACCTCCCTTACGTCTCTTCGAAACTGACAAAAGACTAAGAGATGCAAAGGAACGTAGGGGGCATATGTTACGGCGTATATCCGCCTATCTTCACCGACCAATGACAATGTGAAACTTGGCACTAGGATGCCAAACGACGTGCTGAACACGACGTACAAGGAAGCCAAGTGTAACGCCGAGTACGATGTACCAGAAAATCAAGTGTAGCACTGATTACGATGTACAAGAAAACCAAGTGTAGCGCTGAACACGACGCACGATAGGTTAATACGAGCACAATACTTAGCACTCATAGGAAACCAATAAGAGTGTGATACCAGGCGCACGCAAGAATAATCAGCAGCGTTGCGCATGGAACAATAAGAGTGCGACACCAGGCGCACGCAAGAATAATCAGCAGTGTTGCCTCATGGACCAGGATGGAGTCACAGATGTGCGACGCGTGGCAATAAGTATCAATGACAAGTGAGATCATGCGGCCGGTCTAGCTTTCCAGAAAGAGAGAAAAGAGCGCGGGAGTGATCAACCCACGTCCTGTTCAAAGATGATGCGCAAATGGTTATACAACCGAATTGAATGGTTACATAATCGATCAAGCCACTCTATAAAAGATAGAAGACTTGCTTCTTTAAGACCTCTCTTCAAACACATCAATACAAACTCAAAAGCCAGAGCAACGCTGCAACTCAGACCTTCGGGTCTCCTATCCTCCTTCGTTGTCTCCGCTGCAATAACAATGCTCGGTTCCTATGCTGCTCACTAGCCACTCTATCAGGAGTATTGCTCTCAGCATTGGTAAGCCCTTTCAGTCTGCATGTGCGATTCACAATCACTAGAGCATGAAGCCCCTCTGTTCACTAATCAATCCAGTTTGAGTCTATTGCTTTCAGCCTCAGACTGATCACTAGTACTACCACCCCTCGAGAAGCTTCTCTTAATCACGGTCGTTTATTCAGCCTACACGTTCGTTCACGGCCGCTGCGATAACCCCCCGTGGTTCACCAACCTTCTTTCTATCTTTTGCATTTTTATCATCCTCTCTCGAGAAGTTGCCTACAGGTAGCATATCCAGAACCGTGATCACGAACACTGTGATAACCATCGTTGGGTTATCAAACTTCTTTCTATCATCTTTTATTGTTCATTTGTTTATCATTGACGGTTCCGTTATTTAATCTTGAATAAACACTTGGTTAGAAGCTAGACTGCGATGCTTTATCTTTAATCTTGGCAATCATACTTTCACCGTATGAAGGATTTCAGGCGAATCCTAAGAAAGGAAGAACCCTAACATTTATTACAATCGTCTAATAGCCTAACGGACTCATTTTCGGTGGCCGATTGCACGACCTATTGCTCAGACAACTCGGTTTAGTCAATGTGATTGGCATGCCCGCGCGATATGCACACCTACTACCGCACCAGGCGCACGAGCCGTCCCAGCCGCACACAATCTACGGGCAAAGAGGTGACCCGAGACGGAACACTATTGGATTTTAGTGTTATTGCCCTCAACTGTGTTGTAGTTTTTCACTAATGTTTCTCATGTATTTCAAAACGCATACCCTCCTAAAACGGGAAATATGATTAAGTCATGGCTTATGTGGTTCAACTTGACAGTTTGGTATATATATATATATATGGTAAGATAAAAACTATCATTTCGGCATATACAAAGCACGTGCTCCTCATTAGTATTTGAAAAAAAATAAAGGAGTTTGGAAGGATTCGATGCACGTGACCTTGAACTGAATGCATGTCGTGCATCCGCGTACTCTCCATACGATACGAGTCCTTAACCTGTCTATTATTGTTAGGTCAAATATGTTCCTAATCCTATCGGGATGATGCGAATTGGACTTGGTTACCAACGGAGGTTGGTCCGAGTGGAAGGGGCTCGGGTCGCTTAAGCAAGTGGTCTCAGTTTCGAATCCTTGTGAATGCAGCAAACCTTGTTGAGAGAGATCCCCGCTTCGGCGCCCGACAGTACCTTGGAGGATTAGTCCTGGGCTTGGAGATACCTTGGGAGACCAAAAAAGAATTGGGCTTGTTTGTAAGATAATTTAAAAATGATAATTTTTAAATTAAATTTTAATTTCTTAGATATATTTATTTATAAAATGTATACTTATATGTGAATGACAACGGGTTGGGTTGAGTAAAACCGAACCCAGCCATGCCTCCTTATTTTAATTGGGGCATGCATGTATAATTCAGAAAAATTGATGAGGGTATTACATAAATATCAGAAATTACAAAAAAATCCTCCAAGTAAAGATAAAGATCCGAAATTACAAAGCTGTGACTGTGATACATCATATAAAGATCCGAAATTACAAAGCTGTGACTGTGATACATCATACATTATTGTGTGCGCAGCCGTTGGAGACTAAAATACGGAAACGGCGGGGATTCATTTTCAAATCGAAACGCTTACAGAATACCTCGGATGTGTAAAAACCACTCACATACTCACACGCGCTTTCTCTCTACTCTCTCTAGATTTGCGCTTCATCCTTTCTGGCGAAAACTAAGTATCCTGCAAATCAAATTCAAAACCCTCCTTTAAAACACAAGAGAGAGAGAGAGAGAGAGAGAGAGAGAGAGAAGTAAGGGTTTGAGATGTCTCTTGCATGTCAAGCTCAAGCATATGCTGACCACGGCGTTGTCTCCTTCATTTTCTCTTCTGCGTTTCATATGGAAGGGCAGTTCTTTGACCCTGGGAGATGGTTTGTGCCGCGAAGGTAACTGAGAGAACCATTACATTCATCTTCTTAAAGAATCGAACACCTTTGGTTTTGTTGCTTATTAGGGTTTTTATTTTAGGTTTTTGAAAGAAGTTATATGTTTTGATCTTTGAGGTTGGGGCATTTTGGTTAACAATCTGTGTTTGTTGTTTACAGATGAATGTTGGAAGTTCTCATTATTTTTTAGCTTATCTTCTGTTTGTAGATTGTGTTTATGCACTTGTGCCTGCTTGTGCTTCTTTATTCCGAGCACATCGGCTTTTTCTGTTTGTAGATTCTTTGTGATCAATCAAAATCATTAATCATAGTGGTGTTCTCTCTTACATTGTCAATGAATTATTGAATTGAGCTGGATAGAATTTATTTGGCATTTTAGAAAGGGGTTTGATCAATCAGCATCAGTTGATTGAAGATAAGTGACCTTTGATATTATTGTGAGTTGGTGGAGTTTCGTCCTGCACCTATATGTCAAATGTGGTGCAACAAAGTTATTGATTCACCGCGTCATGGTTGTGGACTATGCCTATTCATTTTCTACTTTATCTTTAACAGGTTGAAACTTTGGACCTCATTCTCAAGTAAATAAATGTGAACGTATAAATTAAAAGAAAATAGAGAACTAATCTGAAGAAGCATAAGCTGTTTGATATTCAGGCTTTGAAGTGTAACAAGAAGATGCTGCAGTTGGGAAGGGCTGTTGAGCACAAACATATATTTAGTTTCGGGGAGGGGGGCATCTTTTATATTTTCTTTTGTACATGGTTTTATATAGTCTTGGAGAGGGAGGCGGGCATCTTTTGTGGTTATGGTTTAGAAATTCAATTTTTGGGTTCTTGGCAAAGTGACTGCAAACATGCTTTGCAATTCTATTTCTCAGGATTAATGAATTTAATCTTATCTCCTCTGGCTATAGGCACAACGATGAATGGTATTACTTTGTGTGGCATGTTTTCACCTTATTTCATTACTGTTTTCCCCACTGTTTTAAAAGTTAAATTGTGAGCTACGGTTGGACCTGGTCCAATCGGGAATTTTTAAGAATTCGGTTTGCTTCAGAAAGATTCAATTGAACTGCCAGTTTAATTAGAAATAGGGGATCAACTGTTAAAGCAACCAGTTTTTGATTCATTTGGACCAATAAGACTCATAATTTTAAAATCTGGAATTGACTTGAGAAAAAAATAGAAAGCAATCTTGAAAGCAGAAAGAATCTTGAAAAGAAATTTTTTAAATTGCTGTGAGAAAAAATAGAAAGAAATCTAAAAGAGAATCGGAATATGAAAGAGACATGCTCTGTTACTAAAATCTTACGATTCATTGTATGAGTCGTATGATTCGATTTGACCCTAGATCGATTCAAATTAGTGAAAAAATCGGTTTATGTTTGAATCTTACGATCCACAATTTAATCATATGATTCAAACTATTCAACTCTACAACACTAAAAAAATGTCCGCTTCTTTTTTTTTTTACTGAAAATTTTCCCTTTTTTGGTTTGATCCTTGTTTATATTACTCTAAAATGATTAAATGTACGTAAAGAAACATAGTTTTCCAATTTTAAACAATAAAAAATCCCTTTTCCTAAGAAAAATCCCAAAACTTAAATTCCAAACCCTACTTCTACTAAAACTGCTATGAATCATATGATTTACGATTCAAAATTACAATTCGATTCGATTTTAAGTGGCCCCTAATGATTCTTGATTCGATTCACGATTTACCAACCTTGGAGATATGATAAGTTTCCTCTAAAAGGATTCCAATTATTTCCCAAGAATAAACAAGTTTAAAAGGTTAGGCCTCAAATATTTACCAAAACTAGGATTCTAGTTGTTTTTTCTTTCCTTGCTTGATACCATAAAATTTGATACAAAATCTTAATGATTCCTAAACGAAATACAATTTTGACAGGTGGAAACTTTGAATTCCAAAACCCAAACATATAGAAGGGGACATCAAAAAAAGGGAAAAAAAAGAAGTTAGATTTAAAAGCGTTATAACTTGTGAGCTAAATTTTATATTCATAAGTATTATATATATTTCAATTATTTTAATTGTCTTAGTTTATTCTTTTCAATCATTTTTAATAGAAATTTTCATATTTATGCTTATTTGATTTAATAAATATTATTTAATAAATAAAATCAATTCCACTTGTGTGAACCTGGTCGAAACCTTGTTCTACCTTTTCAATGAAATTTTAGTTTGATTATCAGCCTGGTTTTTAAACACTGGTTTTCCCCGCTAGATCTGGGATTTGTTTTAACAATTTGACCAGTACCTTTTGAGTTTATTTTCTAGTGGTGATAACCATGAGCTCCAAGTTCGAGGTGGAGAATTTTAATAGGAAAAACAACTTTTGATTATGAAAAATTTCTTGGTGCAAGGAAAGCAGGATTTGTGGGAATATGCAGGAAAGGTAGCCTTTCCTGTGAAGTAGGGCATTTGAATAGCAAGAACTTGCAGGAAAGTGTGGGGCCCATGGGGAAGCATATTCCGATTCATTCCCATGACCCCTAAAATGGGCAGCTCACAAATTCCTGCAAAAGATACAGGGAAATGCAGAAATGTCTTATAGACTCTCATTTTATACCACAAACACCTTTGTGACTCATTTTATATATAAAACAATCCTTGTAACTTTTTTTTTAATATCAAAATACCCTTACATCATTAACTTTCCCACATATTTTGCAACATCCAAATGCCTTGCACTAAATTTTCTAAAATATCACTTTTATCAAAACCCCACAAATCAGTGTTATTAAAGCCGGTTGCCTAGGCGACAGGTGTTTTTTTAGAGGTCCAAATGATGCCCGCCTAGGTTGAGTGTGCCTAGGCTAGTGCCTGGAAACCTGATCGTTTGCCTAGGCCATAAGGCGGACCACCTGGTCACCTAATTTGGCCAAGCGGTCCCCCAAGTTGTAAAATTTATTAATTGAAATTGTATATTTAAATTTATTAATTACTTATATCTAATTAGTTTATTAATTAAACTTTACTTATGTTTTTTTTAGCTGGTTAAATTAAAGATTTAAACTTCTTAATTACATGAGACAATAAGCCTTTTTATGAGTTGAAGACTTGAAGTTCAACACTTGAACTCTAGAGCTTGAACATGAGACAAACCAGGTA
>JAUPMG010226781.1:0-23202 GCA_031762675.1 Pachysandra terminalis
CTCTATTAGAAAGAATTCAAGTTAAAATAGTAACTAGCCAACTAAGACTATGATACTAAATCAAAGGTTTAGAATTAGAAACAATACTTTATTAGAAAGAAACCAATTTATAAAGTGAATAATAACTAACCAACTAAGGCTAGTATACTAATCTAAGGGCTGAGATTCAAATAACCTGATCTAAGGGTAGAGAATTAAACATCTAAATTCTACATTAGTAAGTTCCTGAGAATTTATATAAACACTAGGCCTTGAGAGATGGATCCATTGCTTGGAGAAGAAGAAGAAGGTATGATTCTTAAACACCAACCAGTAACCAAGGTAAGTATTTGTGACGAACCAAACCTGAAAATATCAATGGAATCCCCAAGTCTAATTTGCAACTCTCACCCCATATCGAAATGGGAGTGGATAAACAATACATAGCCAAAATCATTGAATAAAGAAGGACATTTATATAAGATAAAGTATAGAAAATAGTTTATTTAAGATAATATCCATCACATAACATCCTTTAAATAGAAAACAACGAAAATAAAATAATACTAATCTCATGCTTCAAATCAACCCCTATTAACTACTGAAAATCAAACTAAGTACTGAAATTACATCGAATATACCCTCCTAGAAGTTTTACTAAAATCATCAATTAAAACTCTAATGAAAACTAATATCTTCAAAAACATCATTATCCTCCATCTTGGCCCTCATGGTCCATGTGTCCATTAGGTCCTGAAATATGTTGTACTCAAAAGCGTAAGCTACACTAGCTTGTAAGTAAACAAGGCTAACAATAATCAAGATTGAAGTAGGGGCAATGCCACTCTTCAATGGTAATCCATATAAATAATAAATGAGTTAAACATGTGACGTGTGATCAATATGTAATAAATATGTGATGAGTATGCTAATAATCATGTGATATGAATAATAATGTAATATGATGTAAAATGCAATGCATGAGGATTGGTTCAATTATTAATGCATGATGTGCACCTAACAAGTATAATCACCACATGTGATATAACAAACAAATCTAATATGCAATGCAGGTTGCTATATAGTATTCGTTTAATGTATGTTGCACACCCGATCAAATCTCTGGCTAAACAAGATGGAAACCATCCTCCAAATACACGGCCAAAATAGGGGATTATTCCATGTGCGCATCATAGTTTCAACTAACAGATTTTCACTCGGTCATCCATCCAACAAGACGGACATTCATCACGCAAGACAATAATCAAAATAGATCTATTGGGATGATTAGTCCCTCAACTCCAAAAATATAAACAATCTCCTCACCTATTATGATTTCCATATCATAACACTCTCGTGATCACCATGAATTCCAGAAGTATGGAATCATGTCAAGGGTATGACATTCAGACCCAATCCAAGGTCATGAAGCCAAAAAGGTCTAATGTTGTGCAAGTGAGAATGTGCGTATTAACTAAGCATACAATTCATGTGTACAATGTGTAATATGGCTAACTAACATATTGGACATCAATAAAATATGTAATAATAAGCATAACAAAATATCATGTTCCAACCAATATAGGAAAATAGTTCAAATAGGATATGAGTATAATAAACATGTATAATTTAGCAAAAGCAATGTTAGAATCAGTCTAATGAGATCAAAATACACATGCTCGTGAAATTCCAAATCAAACGGACCTACTTGGGCAATCTCGGCTATACCTAGGGATCGCCGAGGTGCTTTCGGCGAACTCTCGGTGTACCTTTCGGCATACTGAGGGTATGCCAAGGGGTCTCCATGGTATTCAGGGTTTTGGTCGCAAGGCATGGCTCGACGTGCTCTCGGCATGCCGAGTAGGGTCTCGGTGTACAAACCAGGGGGCCTTAAAAATACACTGTGACGCTCGGCGTACTCTAGGTACGCCAAGATTAGGCTCGGTGTACTTTCCAAGGACTGAAAGATCTCGACATGATGCTCGATGTACCGAGGGTTCGCCGAGGACCTATCTATGTGTGTTTGGCGAGTGTTCGGCATATCGAGGGCTCGCCGAACTTCGCGAACTTGGCCGATTTGGCATGTTTTTGGTTTTTCTTCAACTCTAACCCAATAATCTCTTTAAGTAACCTTCCTTCATCTTGGATTTTGCACAAAACCCAATAAATGAACATGAGAAAACATCATTAGATCATTACTTGTAAAATCCACCATTAAACTTTGAAAACTTACTTCATACAATTGAAAATAACTTTGATCGCCTATTTCAATCAAAAGTAAGGTTAGACTTGAATACTTACCTTGATGTTGACGATTGGTGTAAAGTATTACACCTTCGATCCTCTTATTCTTCTTCTTCTTCTTCTCTCCAAGTTGATGATTTCAATTCTTTACAAGGCTACTTATTTATATGTTTGCTGTGAACGTCTTAGTCTTACTAGAATTAGAAATAAAAGACTTAATCTTGACCATTGATTGGGAATTATTGATTCTCAGCCCTTAAATTAGTTTCCTAGCCAATATAGGTTTCTTTCTAATATTGATTATTACGAATTCTATTTTTAGAATCCTAGTTCAGTTTGAATACTTACTATTTCTTAATTTTAAATCTCAGCCATCAATTGGAGATTGAAGGCTCCTACAAGATCTCAGCCATTAATTATATTCTAGAATCCTAGCTTTATTATACTTCCTATTTACTTAATTTTGACTTAGTCTCCTATTAGTTAATTATTGTTTACTCCTTTGTTTGAATCCTTTCTAATTAGGGAGTGTTTCTAATTCTTATATTAAATCTTAGCCCTTAATCTTTATATTAAAAGTTACTGCAATATCCTGACCATTGATTTATATTTAGAGATCTCTACAAGATCCTAGCCACATGTCATAACTTAAGAGAGTTATGATTATGTGTGATGCACCTAGCTTCCTGTGGTACAACCCACCAATCACAATCGGTCAAAAGTCAAACATGATAGCTAAAACTAAAAATTTTAAATTAACCCCTAATCTTTCATTATTTACACATTAACCCTAATATTTTTGTTTGGATTATTACAATATTCAAGTAAAACACTATTTTCGATTTGAACTAGGAGTACATGCTATATTCTCTGAGTATGACATAATATATTATTGATTAGTTCATAAGGATAGCTTGAGTATTATTTTCTTGGTTTGAATACCATAATGTGATCAAGTTGTTTCACGTAGGGTTCGTGTAGAGTAATCCTTGGGTTTTGTGCGGATTTTTGAGTTAATTAATGTTGTTAAATAAAGTTTTGTGACAGAAGGATGAAAAGGGATGAAAAATAGGAAGTTTTGGTGAAAATGCTTTGTTCGGCAAACCCCTCGGTATACCGAGAATCACACAGGAGGTTTGCCAGACCCTCGGTACACCGAAAGGCATATCAAGCCAAATCTTTAGAAAAACAGGTCCCTTGGTTGAGCCGCCGAAGGACCTTCGGTATACCGAAAGGCATACCGAGCCAAACCTTTAGAAAAATAGGTCTCTGGTTGAGTTGCTGAAGGACCTTCGATATACCGAAAGGCATGCCGATCCCCACAGACAAGAAATTAGGTCCCTGGCTGAGCTGCCAAAGGATACCCTCGGTATACCGAAAGGCATACTGAGCCTTATGAAAAATTTGATGTTTTAAGAGTCAAGCTACCGAGGGAGTTCAGTATGCCGAAAGGTCTACCGAACCACCCGAGGACAGAGCTTGACACACCCAAGGGGAGACCCTCGGTATACCGAGAATTGCAAAAGTGGTCCGATTGAATTAAAAATTTGCATGCATATCAATAATGACTATTTGAAACTGCCTATGATGTTAGCATTTGAATTTGATGATTTAATTGCATTTATGACATGTTGAGGACTGATTTTGACATTTGCTGGACATGTGATATTTTGCTATGAATGCCTATTATTTCTAAACTCATTGTGATCATGATAATTAGTTCAAAATACACTTACTCAGACACTTACTTTGATTGATTAATTACTGTGTAAATCTCACTTGCATATCATTGACTATGTAGCCTCATGACCATGAATAGGTTTGAATGCTTTGAAATTGACCTTGATTCCATACATCTGGAATTCATGACTATAATGAGAGGTATTATGATCTGGAAATTATGATATGGTGAAAAGTTCAAGTGAACGGATTTTATGTGTTGAGGGACTAGCTATCCCAATAAACCTATGTTGATTCTTGCCTCATTAGACAAATGCTTGTCTTATGGGCAAAGGAAAGAGTGAAATTCTGTTAGCTATTCTAATGAAGTATGATTCCATGAGGAGATTTCACATTTGTGATGCTTTGAATATTTTCCCTTAATAAAAAATAAGTGGGGGGGATTGTGCCCTTTAGGTCGAAGCCCTTCAAAACTATGTTGCGCACATAGAATAACTATGATGGCCTTGTATGGGGGGGATGGAACTCGCATTGGTGAGACATCTTGGATAGTTGTGATTGGATCTGGTGGGAACTTACTCTATTTGAATACTAAATAGCATGCATGTTGCATATTATTTGATTGTCTTAGATCACACTTGGTGATTATACTTGCTAGGCGCACAACATTCATTGCATGCATTAATAATTGAACCCATGCATATTCAGCACATATCTTATGATTTAAATTGTTCTACTAATTTATAGCTTACCATTGAGGAGTGGCATTGTCTCTACTTCAATCTTAAATAATGTTGGACTTGTTTATTTACTAAGTTAAGTGTAGCTTACGCTTTCAAGCAACAAAATTTCAAGAATTATAGAAGAGGATGATATGGATTATGGTGACCAAGTGGGAGAACCAAGTTACGAAGAAACTATTGATTTTGTTAAAGAAATTAATTAAGGATTATCTTAGTTATTATAGTAGGATCTATTGGCTTGCATGCCTTAGTTTGATGTTGGCTCTTGTTAAACCATATTTTTGACAAGTTAGAGGAGATTTTTTAAAACATGAGACTAAAGGATTAGTGATTTTATTTTTCGCTGTGTTTTGTTTGAATTTATGTAATGATTTGATATTTAATATATTTTCCATAATTTTCTAATATCTTGAATGAAATTTTCATGGTATGGCAATGAATTGATTAACACTTCCATGTGGAATGGGGTGAGAGTCATGTTTCAAACTTCATAGGGACTCCATTGAGATCTCTAAGGTTTGGGATGTGACAATGCATCACCTAGTGGACAGGGATGCACCATCCAGCGCGCCTGCCCTTGTACACTTGGTGGTGCAAGGATGCACCACCTGGTGAGCAAGGATGCACTACATAGTGAGCCTTCCATTGCACACTTGGCGGTGCAAGCAAAAAAACAATTGGACAATATATACCCAGCTTAATATCCGTTGGATGGAAACGAAAACCTGGTGGGAGCGAAGGTTCCCACGATTAGGATTTTTTATGCAATAACATAGAAGATAACATAATTAAAAGATCTTACATTTAAGTGCATGAAGAATATACAATGGTTAGCTACATTAGTAAAAATTGCACTTTGTAAAACACACTCGATTTAAAGCACAAGGACAACCAGCATGGTTCAGTAATGTAGCTAACCATTGTATACAAAGTGCAATTTTTACATCGAGTGTGTTTTAAATTGCACTTTGTAAAACACACTCGATTTAGAGTTCTAATGGAACTCTATATTCAGGTTCCAGTGAGAAATCATGATTCAGTATAGATTTGAAATTTCTTTATTACAAAACCTTTTTTTTTCCTTTGGCAAAATTTAGGATATTGCCATTAGGGAATGAGGCACCAGATTTTAAATTTGTCTTGCTTTCTATAAAGGATCAAGATGCACCATCGATGGATCCCATCCAAGAAATTCTATAAAGGATCGAGATGCACCGACGATGTAACCCATTCAAGAAATCAAGTGCATCAATTATTAGCTTGATAAATTTTAGTTAGGATTCAAATCATCTAAGGTCCTTCTCGTAAATGAGGCGAACCTGTATTCACTAGAGCTATGACATTTAACCTTCATTTTAGGCGATATTTGGTTCGTTGGAAAGCTCTCTTCGATTCCTACGTTATCTCTTTCTACTATTTTATTTAAATTTTAATGTTTTGGTCTTCAAAATAGGTTTAAAGTTTGGTTACTGAAAAATGACGAATTTAAGGGTATTTTTATCATTAGGGTTTTATTTTAGAAGTCATCTGAGATCACTTAATTTTAATGGCTCAGATTTAATTGTATTGATGGCTAAGATTAGTTGCTTGGGTCTTAAGTTAGGTTTTAGGATGGTCTTTAATAGTTTCTTATTTCTTGTAGGATTGTTTTTTAGCAATTTCTTATTTATTTTATGATTGTTTTTTTAGTAGTTTAGGGTTTCTTTTATTATAAATAGATGATATGAGAAAGTTGTAATTGATTAGATGATTATATGAAATTGAATTGAGAAGCTTTTCTCTTTTTTCCTATTGTTCTAAGGTTTTTCTCTTAAACCCTAGCAACTCTAGAATGTTGTGTTCTGTGGCCGGATCCATCAACCCTGTTCTTCTTCACCCTACATCAGAGAGAGAGAGAGAGAGAGAGAGAGAGAGAGAGAGATTTACATGATTCTCTATGACTTTCTGAAAGAGGGTTCTAGGAATAAAATGTCATTTCTATTTCATTTTTTTTCTCTAATATTTATCCTTCTTTAATTACTAAATCCTATCATAATTAGAACTCCTATTATCCTTATTTAAATCTAAGTCATTTAATCAGTGTCCTGGTCTTAATTAAATTAATCTTTAATTATGTATTTAATTTGAATCCTAGTTAAGTTATAATTAGTATAAAATCTAATTAAATTCCAGCCATTATATTAGATTAAATATTCCTACGAAATCCTAGCCACACATTATGACTTATGAGAGTTATGATTTTTTGTGATGCACTTAGTTTCCTACAGTGTAACCCACCAATCACAAGAAGTCAAAGTCAAACATAACAGCTAATTTACTAAAATTTTAAATTAACCTCATTTTCTAATTAATTACACATATATTATTTTAGTTTGGGTTATTACAATATGTCACTGGGTTAGTGATCGGCTTCGCACACAGCGAACAATCCGAGCGCATGCATTACAAATAGGAAGAGACATTAAGAGAATTTGTGCCATCAGAGCCATTTAGAGGACTCTATGAGTTATTATGTCACCCTGGGAGAGCCAGGATGAGATTCCTTAGAGTATATTACCTGATAAAGCCGGATGTGAGACTTTAATCAAGGCGCTTGAAAGTTGTGACTTTGATTAAGGAAGCTCAGGTTTGGCACATATATTGCGACTAGACTAAGATCTGTATGGTGTTGGAGGTTGACATACTCTTGGCTGGGTTTAGAGCTCCACCGTAGCATTCATTGCATACCACGTGTGCTATTAGTGACGTTTCCTTTGAGAGTAAGCGAATCAATCCCTATTTCCTTGCTGTGTGAGATCAGGATGATCCTATATTGGATCAACTTATATCCCCATTACCTTTGATCACGTTGTGAAGTTAGATCTGATGATCGATACTCTAGTTTACTTTTGTATGGTTGTGCATCATACGGTCTAACGGGGGTTTGTCTGAGAAAGCAGTTAAATCAAAGCTAAATGACAAGAGGCTTATGGAAGACTATTTGGGATCACATTCAAAGAGTTATGATTCATAGAGATATGTGCTCATGTTTTAAAATTATCATATGATGTTTCACATTTTTTACTTATATGTATCTGATATATATGTGTAGATTATATGAATTCTTTTAAATGCGCACATTAACATGAATCTAGTGGTTGAGTATATAGATCTATGTTTATGCTCACGAGGGATTAGAAATACTCAATCCGATGTGGCCAAATGAGTTTGAGGCATGGGCAATACTTTTGAGAGTATATCTTCGTGTTTGTTTTATGGAACTTGATAAGGAGTCACTCGTCTGTTATTTTGTACTCGTCGGTCGCACACTCAACGAATTGTATGATTAGCATCCATGATAGGAACAAAATATGTACTTAAGAGAAATACAAACTTACTGCCCACTATGGACGAGTGGGAGATCTTGGATTTAAGTGATGGGTCGACCGGTTGGCCCGCCCCGTTTGGGAAAACCCAAGTCTCCACTTAATGGGACGTCCAAGCTTGGTTAGAAGTGTGGATTTGGATAACTCTCTCATAATAGAATTAGGAGATTGAGTCTTAGAAGAAGTTGAGTTGAGTCTTCTATTTATAGAAGACTCATCCTCCCTACCCATCTAAGCAATTCACGTTTGGAGAATTTAATCTAAAGAATCTCTCCTCTCATCTTCTCTTCTTCCTCTAAAGATCTGGTTTTGCTATTGAGATGCCCATACAGAGATCTGGTCATTTCAGTGTGGGTTTACTGTATGTGGTTCTGATAATCACATATTCTGACATGGGACATTTTTTTTTTTATTAGATAAAGATCTTCCGTTGCAGATCTGGGTTCGTGTGCATCGAGGTACATGATCCGAGCCATCTACAACCTTCATAATCATATCACATGTAATCATATATGAATGCAATGAGGAATGGAGACACTTTATGTGTTAATCCAATTGGTTCTCAACTTCATCTACGAAACGTCTAAAGCAATCTAATACTTCTAACTTGTGGGAAATCAAGTACACAAAATCGTATCGCATGTAATCATCTATGAATGTGACGAAGTAGGACTCTCCATGGCCAGTCCTAACATTGATTGGTCCACATATATCAGAATTGACTAATTTTAAAGGTACATACGCTCTCATTGCCTTACCGAATGGTTTCCTACATGACTTATCGACCAAACAATGCTCATAAACCGGTAACCGAACCTGAGCGAGTGATCTTAGTAGACCTGCTCGAGAACCTCTATGTGACCTAGTCTAGTGTCCCATCTTAATGGATTAGAAATAATAACATAACCATTATTGGAAGTCAAATAAGAAACCAAATTTGTATTACTTGAATAATCAATATCCAGTTTGAACAACCCATCAGTAATGAATCTTCTACCATATAAAACTAACTCTAAAGAATTGAAACACAATCTCTATTGAAAATAACAGAAAAACCTAGTCTAAGTAACTCTACTACTGATGTGGGATCACGATGAATGACGGGTACATAAAGTACGTTATGAAGCATCAGTGTGCGGGTCTCTCGCGTCCACAACATGTACGTGCCAACTCCTAGTGCATCTACGCTGGTACTGTTCCCCATGTATAGTTTCTGCCTCCTAGCTAGTATCCGTCTATAATCCACGAACCCATCTTTGTCTCTGGCTATGTATTTGCTCACTCTGAAATCTACTATCCAATCATGACTAGAATGAGCAAAATAGATATCAGTGCAAACCATGCAATATAAGCTAGAGGTTGGATTAGTTCGTACATGCTTCTGCTCAGTGCAATCATGAGCAAAGTATCTACAGTTTTCAAAGTTATAGTAGATCACTTTGAATATGTCTCTCTTTCCTTCATGCTCCCCTTTAGGATGCTTGGTACCTGTGCCTGCCTTAGGTGCTTTCTTAGTCGTTTTCCCATATTAGGGTGCCTTACCCTTGCACTTGTGCCTAAACCTAGATGTATTGCACTTCATTGGTTTGGTTAAGAACGCAGTGTTATTAGACTTTGCGATCAGATACTTTGCCTCAAGCTCAAGATGACGTGCCAAATCAGTGAACATTTTAATGTTCTCATTGTGTGTCATAGTGAGCTTCATGTGCTCTTACGAATCACGTAGGAATTTCAAAACAACGAGAATCTGCTGCTCATCAGTCAGGCTGTTTCTAGTGGCTTTCAAATCGTGTATCATAGACAACATTTTCCTGAGATGCTCAACCATGGTGACGTTGAGAGCCATCTTGTAGGTCACAAATTACATCATCAGTGCACGCAATTTGGTAGCCGAGGTACCAACAAATGCGGGTTTCAGTGCTTTCCAATAAGATCATTGTGCATGTTGTTCAGCGTAGTAAAGCGTGCACAACATTCCTTCTTGGCCCAAGCCTGATAGGCCTCCATATCTCTACAGTGTTGGACAATGGTGTAATAATCCAAACAAAATAATAGGATTAATGTGTAAATAGTAAAAAGATAGGGGTTAATTTAAATATTTAGTAACTGTCATAATATTTGACTTTTGACTGATTGTGATTGGTGGGTTGTACAATTAGGAAACTATGCTACATCACACACAATCACAACTTTTAAAGTTGAATGTGTGGTTAAGATCTTGTAGGAGATTCCAATCTCCAATTAATGACTCAGATCTATAAGCTCACAATTAGTAAGTAGTCTCTACAAAACAAAGTTAGTAACTAACTAGGATTTTAAAATTGAAATAGAAACACAACCAACTTAGAAACAAACTAATATGGCTGGGAAATCAATCTAATGACTGAAATTTAAGAATGCCCAATGAATGGTTAAGATTAAGAGTCCTTAGTTACTAATCCTAGAGCTCCTAAGTGCCTATATAAGCATAAGTGGGAGGTTGATTCATCACTTGGAGAAGAAGAAGAAGAAAAGGATCCCAAGCACACTCTCTACACCAACCTTCAACATCAAGGTAAGTATTCAAGGATAACTTAGTTTATAGTTTTAATAGGTTTCAAAGTTACTTTCAATAGTATGAAGTAGTTTTCAAAGTTTTCATCATGTTTTCAAAGTTCAATGGTAGGATATGGTATGTATTAAATTAATGATGTTTACTAACGTTTGTTTTTTGGGTTTTGTGCGGAATTCAAAGTTAAGGAGGGTTACTTGTAACAACCTAAACCACCTAATGATTATTTAATTATGTTTTAATTCTTGTCGTGACTCTATCCCTCGATTTGATCGCCAATCGGATTCGATCCAACCATGCGATCGTGTTTATGATGGTTACTTGGTCCTAGTGCTTTATATAGTAGTTTAACCTTCATGTGTTTGAGCTAATGGCATAGTTGTAAATTTGAATTGATTGATGAGATGTATGGTTCAGATTTTGGTAGTTAAAATTTAATGGTTTGGATTAAAGTAGGTAAACTTTAAGGGTTAGGATGGAAGTGGTTATCATTGCACGGTCACGATTTTGACACTTGGCATGGAGTTAGCTTGCATAAGAAGAATGAGAGAAATCTCATGTTTAGCCTCATTTGTTTGGTTTGCTTGGTCTTGAGAATTTGGAGAAGAAGGGAAAGGCTTGTATGTACTAATCTTGTGTAGATTTTAGATTGAATCAAAATAGGTAACTATAAATTCATGAATGTAAATAGGTTAATCTTAGTTTTCTTTGCATTTTCATATGTTTTAAGTTCATGTTTGTGTTTGTGTGTTGAATGGATGGATTGCATACTAGTTAATAGTTGTAAATGTGTTTTTCAAGCTTGAAAATGATATGTGTTAGATTCTAATTGGTTGTGTAGTGAGAAAACTTGGTTTAGACGTAAAACCCTCAAATTTTGGCATGTTCGCGATGTTCGGCGGCCTCCTCAGCACGCTAAACGTTTTTTGGGCGAAGGGCGAACTCCTCGGCATGCCTAATAGGCCACCGAGTATGAACATGTTTGAATAGGTCGCCGAGTGCCAGTTTAGCCCATCAAAGGGTTCGCCGAAGTGATCGCCAAGAGATGAGTCCTTGGATTTGTCGTCAAATCTCAGAGAGGTTCGCCGAAGAGATCGCCGAGGTAGGTTTCGGTGCGCCGAAGACCCCGCTGAACCTGACAGTTTAGACTAATGTTTTGATGATTATTAATTGATATACATTGGCATGGTTTATGATTTGAAGCTACATTATATATATCCAAGCATGAGTGATAGTTAAATTGATATCATGAAACTTGAACAAATGAGATGCTATGTGGAATGTGTATTCTAATTTATTATATTGCACCCTGTACACTACAAGATATATGTTTAGTTAATGTGCACCACTTCACAACACTTTATGGACTCTAGGCCATAGTTGGTCAAAGAGTACGACCCTGTATTCCGAGACCTCACGGTTGCGTCTCGTGGATTGAAATGAGAGCGATGTGACCCAACACACTCTCCTTTGCCTAGGGGTATTAGACCCAAGGATCATAGAAAGACCTCTATAGATTAGTCAAGTGTCGTGTTTTCCTGAGGGATACCGCAGGTGGCTGCAAGTCTCAGCATTTTGCCACTGATAAAAAATATGGGGCGATTGTGTCCTCTTGGTTGAAAGCCCTTAAAACTATGTTGTACAAATTGAATAGTCCTATTCCTTGGACCGTTACAATGAGGGGATGATTTCAGGTTGCTGGAACACCCTAGGATGAATTCAGGTTGCTGGGACACCTCGAATAGAGACTAGATCATGAGGAAACATGCCACATTGACATTCTGACAGAGTTGCATTTGCACAACATATTAGATTGTTTGTTAGATCACCTTGGTGATTCCTGTAATTTAGGCGCACAACATGCATTATAAATCAATCTACCTCATGCATTGCATTTGTTGTATTTCCATTATTTTTTGGATTTGGAATATTGTAAATGTTTAAGCTCTAGGATTTACCTTATACCTTCCTAAATTTATTTCTTACTGGCTTTATAGCTCATGCTTTTTAGGAACCTTTCAGGACACTTAGAAGAGGTTGTTGCTGACGAGGGCACTGTCAAGAAGGAACTCTACGAAGAAGAAAGCGAGTTTTACTCGTACAAGTGATAAGACTTGTAATGCTTACATGTCATTTTGTATATACTCGTACAAAAGTAGAATTGTATTTTGATTTTTTCCGTTGTATATTGGTGTAGTTATGCAAATAACATTTCCATACTTCCTTTTGTGAATGAAATCTTATTCACTCTTTTATGATTTGAGTTGAAGAGGAGTCAAATACAGGCCAATTGGCAAAATCGCGAAATTCGGCGGCCTCCTTGGCACACCAAACACCTCGCCGAACCAGCCTAGAACCCATTCGGCGCACCCTCGGCTCGCTGAGAGCACAACGAGCCCCTTAGTGTGGAAAACAGGCCCTTGGAAATGTCACCGAAGCCCCACTCGGTGCGGCAAAGGCACGCCGAGCATCATAGAGGGAAAAACAAGTCTTTGGAATTGTGACCAAGACCCTACTCAGCGCACCGAGCCTGACTATTTGATTGAAACCCAAAATACCCTAGAAACCCTCGGCGACTACCTCGGCTCGCCGAAAGGCCGTCGAAGGTACACCGAACCTACCTCAGCGACCCCTCGGCTCGCCAAAATATACCAAGTTGGTCTGTTTGGATTGGAAATTCATGTACATGTGTATTTTGATCTCATTAGACTGATTCTAACATTACTTTTGCTAAATTGTACTTATTTCTCATACTCACATCCTTATAGACTTTTTGGCTATATTTGTTGGATATGTGATATTTTGATATGCATTGTAACTCATGTTTAATTTTTGTCCAGCATGTTAGTTAGTTATATTACACCTTGTACACATGGTTGGTATGCTTAGTTAGTGTGCACCATATCACTTGCACATCATGATGCCTAATGATCATGGATTTGGTCTATAGGTTATACCTTTTGCATGTAAGTCCATACTCCTGGGTTTTCAAGGTTATTACATAGGTTATTATCATCTGGAAATCATAATAGGTGAGGAGACTTGCACATATATATTTTTGGAGTTGAGGGACTAGTTATCCCAATATACCTATTGGTCCTATGGACTATCAAGGAGTGATTTATGTTGTTTATTGCTATATATGATTCCCTTAGGATAGTTCACATTGGTGAAACTTAGGATTTATTGCCCTTGATCACAAATAAGAGATGGAATATCTTATTCTTGAGAATGGCCCTATATGGGGGGGGGGGCTGGTTCGAGAAGACATCTTGCTGAAGAAAGGATCAGTCTTGTGGGAACTTATATATCAACATTCAAACAGCTTAATTAATTGCATTGCATACTAGAATTGTTTACTAGATCACACTTGGCGATTTCATATAATCGCACAACATGTAAACTTTAAAATTAGACCCCATACATGTTCAGTATATCCTATTCATGCATATTCACTCATATTATTGTTCACTCACATAATCTGTTCACATTACTTGATATATCATCACACATCTCATTATTCATTATTTATTGTTATATGGATTACCATTGAAGAGTGACATTGTCCCTACTTTAATTATAAACTGTGTTAGACTTGTTTACTTACTGGCTAAGTGTAGCTTACGCTTTCAAGCAAACATATTTTCAGGAACTTTAGAGGAGGATTGCTTGGACTATGAAGACCAAGCCGTGGAACCTTGTTTTGAAGAAACTGCTGAATTTATCAAAGAAGATAATTAGGAGCTATATTAGAGATTTTACTCGTTTTTGCTAGCTTGCATGCCAAGGATTATTATTAGCCATTGTTAGGCTATATTTTATTTAGGGATTTGACTGAGCATGAAACTAAGGATTTATTTTCTTTCCGCTGCTCTGTTTTTGTTATGTTACTGTCATGCCCCAGATCTCGATACCCGAATCCCGAGGTGTGTGGCACGGATCACGAGGTGCAACCTTCGAGTTCCCTACCATGGAACGCGGCTAACAACAACAAGCCATAATAAAAGTATCCATTACTTCTATTAAATAATCAAAGTGCGGAAGACAACATATATAGAAATCAACACTTGGCTTCAGAAGAGCCTACAATCCATAAATTCGTAACTCAAAAACAACCCTATTATATAGTTCTACTATAAAGCAGCAAAGATAACTAAATGGCATCACATCCACGCATCATCCAATCTCCCTTAGCTTGTAACATGACATGTAGCAGTGAGCTTGGAATGCCCATAAAAGATACTATTCCGATAACCATCCTTATGGAACAACGTTAGTCCAATCAGCACACAACATTATGGTAATCATTATAGAAATCATACAATCCCATATTATCACATCGGAACATACTATTGTCATAGAACAACATGGAATGTATACAACATATACAACACGCTATCATAGTAGCTCCTAGCATTATAATTGTAGTCCATCATATCAGCAAGTCTATAATATCAACAAATAACCATATACAACAATATTAACAAGTCTAATGCCAACAAGTTAACAATTCAATATTCATAAGACCCACGATATCCACAAGGTAGTATCCACACAATGCCCACAGGTCAATACCAACAACGCTACAATATCACAATCAAATGCATGCGTATGTATGATGAGTAATGAATGACGATTAAACAAAACACGAAGAATGTAGAAATGTAAATATGAATGCAACCAACATGTTGAACCATTCCTCCACAACCAGCTCCACCAATGCTCCACAACATTCACAAGACAACACAAGCCCTTCCCGGTGATCAGCCGGTCCACCCAAGTTTCCTTGGCATCCATTTTAATACAGTTAGATGACACTCTCTTATCAGGCAATATCAATTGTAAGGTATTCACTTTAATACAGCTGAATACTGACTATCTTAATCCCATGTTGTACAGCATGGTTCCGTAGGACTTTCAACCTACCCCGACTCAATTCTCGTAGCAATTTTCGTACATTTAGGGATTAACACCCAAAGAGGTTTTTCACAAAGATGATTACCCATGACATTTAGGGATTAACACCCAAGGAGGTCTTTCACAAAAATGAGTCCTATGACATTTAGGGATTAACACCCTATGAGGTCTTTCACAAAGACGATTACCCACAACAACAATTCCACATCTCAATCCGAGATATTCCAAACAATAGGAATTCTGGGGATAGGATCCTTCGGAAGCTGTCCAAGCTCCCATTCATCTGAACAATCCTTAGGAGACCATCACAGGAATCCTTTCCATGACATACATGCACAATCAATTATAATCATCTCATGCAACACATATTATTTATCGTTCACATTTATTCCACAAGTCAATTGATCAGTTAATCAAGTCAAACAATTCTGGAAATCCGGTCTACACATGTATTGAGTCTTCGGCAGAGGCATCGGTGGACCAAAGCCTTCCGAACACCTCAAATGAACTAAATACAAGTCTGTGTCGGTAGAGTGGTCGGTGGACCGAAAGGTCTCTGTGAGTCTCAGGGTCTTCGACAGAGGCACCAGTGGACCGAAGCCTGCCGAATAGCAGATTTAACCTAAAAATGTGTCTCTGTCGGCAGAGGCGTCGATGGACCGACGTCTGCCGACCTGCGAAAGATCTGGGTTTTTCCTTTGGTCTCGGGATTCAAATCTATGCTATCAAATACTTTATAAACATGATAAACCAATGCCTATAACTCCAAAAACATGCACCAACCATCCAATAACTCATTAAATATATTTTTAATCAAAGATTAAATACATATCATGATCAAATCTGGAAATCATCTAGTATACTACCCAGTTCATAGCAATACATCAAACACACATATTAGGGCAGGGAGTCAATCTTAATGCAATTCCTACTTAATGATAACAACAATAAACATGAGATCAAGCATTAATGACTTTCAGAATTCCACAAGGATTATACAGAAAAAGTATCTTACCGATTATGCCGTTTGATCCTAGTGTGTTCTTCCTCTCTCTTATTCTTCTTCCTCTTCCAGCCGTCCTAGCCATGGCCTCATCTCTCTTTCTTTTCTCTCTTCTCTCTCAGCCAAAACCCTAGTCTTATCTTCTCTCTTGCTATGGACGTTCCCTCCACAACCCTTCTCCTTATAGCCTTCACTCCTCCTGTTTCTAAATCCCATGACTCCTTCTCCCTTTCTAATTAGTAACTTTCTATTTAATTCAAGCTCTAATTAGAATCTTCTTACACAATACAAATCTAATCTTAATTAGAACCCTTCTAGAAGAATCTCCTTAATTAAGCTAATTCTAATTTCACCTTATGCCTTACACGTGAACATTGATTTTCAGCAATTCTAAGTTTGATTAACTACTCCCTATTCCCTTATAATTCTAATGATTTACAATTTATTCCCAATACTTTCACTTAATTACGACCTAGTCCAATTTTGCATATTCTATTTCATTAAAATTTATTTAACACCATTACACAATCACATAATCAATTATTATTATTAATTTTTCAGATCCGGGTTACTACAGCTATGAGATGTAATGACTTAAGTTTTGAATTATTTGGAATTATATATATATCTCAGTTATATTTTCATTATTTGGCACTGTATTGATTATCACTCCCATGTGGAATGGGGTGAGAGTCATATTTCAGACTTCTTTGGGACTCTTTTGAGATCTCTAAAGTTTGGGATGTGACAAGTGGTCCTCTCCTCATGGGAGGCTTGGTTATATGATAAAGTCTCTAGGGTCTCAAGCTCATCAAAGAGATATTAGATTTTCCTTTGCTAGATGTCATAGTTCTTACCATCCAAATTCTTCCACTTTTTCAGGTCAACTACTATACTCTTAGATGTCATATCATTATAATTAAAATTGAACATTTTAATTAACATCTCATATACACAAATAATTGATTGTACATCATTATCTAGGATTAAACAATAATATTAATACTTTATTTATTAGATAAAAAATACATTAGACCATAGGTCATAATATTTAATCATCACCAATACAAAAGTTAATACCATTTGTAATTCATAATATGCAAAATCCAACTAAGAAATTAAATAACCTCAACTAGTATATTATTCACATGTTAATCTCATATAAGCATGCAAAAAATCAGTTAAATCATGCCACAATACTCTAATCGATCATATAAAAGGGAATAAATTTAATCACAATTAAAATTAATTAATTTCTATTTTTTTGGATCCTTCGATTAATTGAAGGATCTTCTTCGGTTTGAATTACATAACTTAACTATACTTTTCTGTGTTCGTCGGTTAATCGAGGAGGGCTTCGGTTGGCCATTCGACCGACTGAAGCCTCTTCGATCACAATTATAGTAACCTTACTTTGCTATGTCTGGGTTGCTCGATTAACCGAGCAAATTCTTCAGTTAATTGAGAACCCCTCCGATCGATCAAGAATCCCCTTCAATTGATTGAAGGCTAGCTCGGCTAATCTTTGGTTGGCCTTCAGTTGACTGAAGGAATGCTTCAATTAACCGAGCGGCCCATTTTGGCTTACCAAAGCCTACATAATCTAGGTTTATCAAAATCCAATTTTTAAACCAATTCAAACCTATTCTTATGCTCTTTGATAAATCATTCTTTAAGTGTTGAAAATCAATAACAAACACCCTAAAACAATGATAATCAAAATATATGGTTGCACAAATGATCCTCTCATGATTATTGATGCAACTATGCATTCTATGCTGCTTTCTATAAAACAACAACTAGGTTGCTTCTTAGAAGAGCTTTCTGGACATACCTCAGTTCAACGAAGTTGAATCAAGACAGCTCTGATACCAATGAATATTTTAGACGAATTGGATCACATACCTTAATGCACATGAACTCAGATCTGCAACGAAAGATCTCTATAGAACCTGATGCCGTCCCACGTCGGTATATGTGATTACTAGAACCACACACAATAGTAGCCATACTCAATAGACCAGATCTCAAGTATGGAATCCAATAGCAGCCAGATCTCGAAGGAGGAAGAAGAGATGAGAAGAGAGAGAGAGAGAGAGAGAGAGAGAGAGAGAGAGAGAGAGAAAGAGAGAGAGATTCTCTAGGGTTTGGATTTAACGTATGAAGCATACTTCCCTAGGGAGGATGCAGTGACCCGGATCCAGAAATTAATAATAATAATTAATTTTGTGATTATTTCATGGAGTTAAATAAATATAAATAATTTTTTGTAATTATGTGAAGCTTTGGGCTTAGATTGTAATTAATGGAGAGTATGGGGAGTGTAGTGTGACATTTAAAATTAAGTTGGGATTGATGTTAAACTTGGTCGTATAAAGCATTAATTAGAAATCAAGGCTAGTTTGGTAATTGCAATAGAATTTGGATTGTGTTAAAATGAGAGATAAAGTTTCTAATTAGAAGGAGTTTGATTTTGGGAGGATTCTTAATGAGGAAGCTTACCTTATCAATTTAGGTATGCATATAGGAAATTAAGAGAGGTTTAAGAAGTGAATTAAGTGAAAAGGGGAGTTAAATATGAGAGGCTATAAGGGGTGACGTGAATAGTGTTTCTGGGGAAGTAGATTAGGGCTTTGGGTAAGAGACTAGAAAGGATTAGAGAAGCCTAACCCTGGTCGTTTCAAGCAGTGGAGATGAAGAAGAGAAAAAGAGAATAAGAGAAAGAGAGAGAAGATAGTAGAAGGGAAGAACTAGAAGCCCTAGCCGTCACCTAGCTTGGAGAAGGAGAAGAACAAAAGAGAAAGGAAGAGGAAGATAAAGTCCAGATCTGAGACTTAAAACACTGCAATGTAAGTTTCATTTTCTGTATAATTCTTTTGGAATATCGTGGTTGTTTTCCTGTGATTGAATGCGTGAATGAATGATTCTTGAATATGACTATCGAAAGCATGATTGTATGTCTCAAGTTTGGTGATTAATATATAAGTTGATCATGTTGTATAGTCTCTTGTGGTACCATCGGTAGTTTTAGAATCATATTGATATTATGATTCAATGCATGTTAATCTTAGTTGTTGTGCAAAATGATGTTTGACATGATCTAAGTAGGGTAATATTGTTGTTGTGATGATTATTGATTATTAGAGATGATGTAAGTTGAATTTGGTTTCAAAAAGTGAGGTTTCGGGAGCCCAGAAATTACCCAGATTGCGGCCCATCAGTAGGCACCAGTACACGGGTGAGCCTACCGACAGGGAGAAAAAAGCACAAAAGGGTCTCCACCAGCAGACACCGACACATCGGTGAGCCTGCCGACAAGGACCCAAATTTATCCAGTTTTGACCCACCGGTAGGCACCGGCACACCGGTGAGCCTACTGATAGTATCCCTATGTGGATTTTGATGGTTTTTAGTTTGGGATTTGTGTCATATGACTTAGGGTTGCGAGTCCATGTGTCTGGTGATTGTAACATGTATTGTTGATGGTGATTGTATCATGTGATCTATTATGCAATTATACTTGTGGAAATGATACCAGTGATGGCATCCGGCGGATTATTTGTGTGTATGAGCGCACAGATAGCTTCTGAAAGGTGTTATCACTGAAAATTCTACTGACTGATGGAAAGGATACCTGTGATGTCTTCCGACGAATTATTCGTGTGTATGGGCGCACGGATAGCTTCCAAAGGATGGTATCACCGACATCCTACTGTTATGAATTGAATAGCTCGTCCAGTCAACCGGGCAGCGACAGACAGAAGTTTGAATCCTACTTTGTTTATGGGTAATCGTTTTACGTAGGCCTCCCTAGGTTTAAATCCCTAAATGTAAGTGGGTAATCGTCTTGTAAAGGTTTCCTTGGGTTTAAATCCCTAAATGCAAGTGGGTATTCGTCTTGTAAAGGCCTCCCTGAGTTTTAATCCCTAAATGTAAGAAATAACTACGAGAATTGAGCTTGGTAGGTTGAAAATCCTACAAAACCACGATGTACACATAGGAAGTGAGAATGAAAAGTGATGAGTATGAGCATGGAATATCTAGTGAAGGTTACTTGGTGAAACTGGCTGATCACTAGGAAGTGCATTCATTAGCATTTTTTGTTTGGTAGCATTGTCTATGTTAACCATTGATTATTGTTCTTAATATTCTCGTAACTATGTATTCTGATGCAATGATGTGTGATTGTTTTACTTATTCTTTATTTACCATGTTATTACCGTGTTTGGTTTTTGACTAACGGTATTCCACAAGGATGGATAATAGAATTGATTCTTATTAGGCATTCCAAGCTCATGCAACTTTCTATGTTGCAGGTTGAGGTGGAATGAGGATAAGTAGGAGCTAGATACTGCCGCATGGTTTACTTCAGTTTTAGTATTATTTGTTTATGTGAACATGAGTTCTATGTAATGGGATTGAGTCTGTCATTGGCTATATTATGTTAAGATTTCGGTTCTTCTGAAGCCATGGATTTAATTTATATTTTTACTTCCGCACTCTGTTAGTACAATAAGAGTAGTCCTTATTACTTTTATTGTTGGATTTTGTTTTGGTGATCCGCTTTCCACGGTTGGGGACTCGAGGTCTCACCTCGTGATTCGTGCCACCCGCAAAGAGATTCGTGCCACAAGATCCGGGGCGTGACAGAGGAGGAGGTTCCTACATATAGGAACCTCTACTCAACTCCCACATGAACTTTAACTCACTTGATCCACTAAGGATTAGGATAGGGGTCCCACGTCAATCCCAAGCCTAATATAGACATCCCCTCAATGAGAGAATGGATTGACCCACTAAAGTGGGCTGACCCATTGATATGTCCAACACCTTTACCATCGATGATGAAATGGCACATTCAGAAGGCTGTATTCTATCCTCTTCTTCTTTAATAAATTGGCAACAAGTGGTGGTTTTACTGCTAATATGAATCCATAGGCACCTCTAACTAGGACTGTAAATGAGTCGAGTCGAGCTGACCTTTGCCTAGCTCAACTCAGGTTCATAAACCTTGAGAAGGTTCAGCCTTATTAACAGATTTTGGGTTCAAACTTGACTCAGGCTTGTTAAAATATTTTGAGATCAGGTTTGGCTTGTAGAAGGCTCAGCTCGGAAAAAAAAATCTTAGCTTAGTACAAATGCATTAATACTATATTTGATATTTTTTTATTATACATGATATGATATATTAACATGTATGTTTAATACTAATATATAATATAAGATATAGAAATAAGAATGCATGATCTCATATACGTCGAGCTTTAACTGAATCGAGCCTATCCAAGCTCGACTTAAGCTCATTAAGATAATGAGCTTTTTATAGGCTTAGACTCAAACCGCGAATTTAATTATAAGCTCTAATTCGGCTCGTTGACAACCCTGCCCTTAACAGAAATCAATAGGTAACAATGGAAGTCAAACTTGGAGGATTTGGGTTTTCTTGAAGCTTTTTAGCTTTCGATAAAAGAACTTTTGATTGAACTATTTCCTAACGATTTGTAACAGAAATCGATCGTTTGACCATAATATCCTATATTAATCGTTAAGTATAGTATTTTGAAAAGATAAATTTGTTTACCCCATAATTATAATAATATATAGATAGGATTTGCACAATTCTTTATATTATGAAGCTTCTTCCCTAGAAGTATCGATTTTGTCCTTAAGATCATTAGGTGTATATAATGCATTATTGTTACTAAAACTAGCGGTAGGTACGTACAATACTGCATGTGAGAGAGTTTATTCCAAAAACTGTTAATGAAATATGAGAGAATTTCAAGTTTTCAAGTAAATAAAGCCTTGAAAATAAGGAATTTGCTGTTGATAGCAGTTGAAGTTTTCCTATAACCGCTTATAGTAAAAAACGTATAAAGAGACAGAATTGTTCGTACTTTTCTATTGTGAGATCAACTTTAGAAGAAATAATTAGTTTTTTGACACTTTTTTGTGACACCATCTCCCGATATTAATATGCTTCTATAAGTAACAAGCAAATATTTTATTTATCTTATTGACTTGTACTAACGGAAGGGATTGGCTTTATTGTTACATAGTTGCAAACAGTAGGGGAGATGTTTGTGATGGCCAAGGTTTGACTTATTGCCACTATGCAAACCTAGGTCACACAATCCGTCCCAAAGGGATTCACGTTCTGAGCGTGAAATCACCCCAAATCCGCAAATTTGACTTTTCAAATTCGCGGATTTGACCTTCTAAGGGCAGATTGGGTGAAACGGTAAATTAAAGGGTTCTTTTTATAATTTTTTGAGGGTTTTTATGAAAATATATATAGAAATATAAAGTGTAAACTAAAGAGGCTAAAGAGGTTTTCGTGTAATATGTCGAGGGTTTTCTGTAATATGTTGGGGGTTTTCTTATAATATATCGAGGGTTTTTATGAAAATATAAAAATAAATCGAAAATATGATTTTAGGAAAATAAATTTGTATTATTTCTTTGTGGTTAAACATAAGAATGGAAATCTTTGCTTTTCACGTTATAATAGATAATTAATATAATTAATATCATAATTATTCTCTCTCTAATCCTTTTTTCCCTAAAAAGACAAGATGTGAATAAATCTTTGCTTCTCACGTATTATACTAAGAAGTAAATATAAGTTAATATTTTTATTAATAAAATTATTAATATATATATATATATATATATATATATATATATATATATATTATAAATATATATATTATCTATATA